>CABFWO010001521.1:34289-154476 GCA_902155825.1 Timema genevievae | reverse complement strand
CGAGATTCGAACCTCGATCTCCCCGTCCTCGGTGGTCTAGCTCAACACGACTAGCGCGTTAGCCAACTACGCCACCGAGGCGGGTTATACATGTATACATATACATGCATGCACACACATACACACTACTCGTTCAGGCTGTACGCAGGTGAACTAATTATGTTAATGGGGTAAGGATGAGGAAGGTTGAATATAATCCTTTACAGCCTAAATTAACCAAGGTATATTCTACCAAATATTTTTCTAGAAATTGATTTTAAAATCGGTGTATAACTTTAAAAAAAAATTGTTTTTTGTTAGTATAATTTAAAAATTATTTTTAATATGTAGCTATTTGGCTACATCAGGCATTGGTATTTTTTAAAGCTTAAAAAAAATCAAACATAATAAACAATGTAACCATATGTCTACACGGAAAGGGGAAAGTGTACCTATGTTATGTGGAGGGAGAGTATAGAGCCATTTAGGAAAAACCATCCTCAGTATACCCACCCGGGATTCAAACTCCCCAATCTTCACGTCATCTGCAATTTAATCTCTTACTAAAGTTGTAATTTTTCTACTCTATTGCCATGTAACTTTTCATGTTACTTTATTGGAGTAGTTGGTTAACTTGATTCTAATTTCACTTTTAACTTGTAGCTTGTTGGTTTTGGAAGCGTGAAACATATTAACAACCAGACATGTGTTTTGTTGATCAACTTTATTTAATAAGAAAGTCTTAAATTATTTAGTAACATTTGAAAGCTCTGGTGTTCAGGTGAATAACGACACATCCTGAGTCACACTACACCTATTTAAACCTCAATTGTCCAAAAAAGGTGAACGATACTGGATCGTGCGTCCAAATTGAACTTATTAAACCTTGCTCATATAGAAGTGAGTCCTAGCGGAAACTCGATGCGAGTTGAACTGACGTCCCGCCGTGCGGAGGCCAGAGAGGAAGGCGGCCGACCTGCCCTCTAGCGCCACACACAACAAGCACACAGCTCAACAGTGCGGGTGATCCGTAGAGTGTGACGTCACACTCTACAAAGGGATGCCTTAAACCAGGGGTTTCCAAACTTTTTAGACTGAAGAAGCCCTTGCACCATAAAAATACATGCTAGAGCCCTCCAAAGAATGTTTACATTAGCACTCAATAACGACATTTAAATTATACAAGTATAAAACAAATAGAAAATATTAAATATTCTTGCTGCCCCTTTGGTAAATGTTCTTTATTTATTTTTGAAAAAATTTGCAATCCTAATTACTGATGCTATTTCACATTGTGAAAAACAAAGAAAGGGTATTCTAAAATTACCTCGCAAACCCTAAAATAATTATGGCAGAACTCAAGGGCTCTGCGGAACACAGTTTGAAAAACACTGCCTAAGACCATGTGGCCACCAAAGTGGGTAATAATTTTTACTAATATTAAATATGTTTTTGCTCTACAGATCATCTGTAGCCGTGCAGATAAGGCCAACTCGAGTGTGAAACATGAGATCTATAGTCTTCTTGGAGACCGGTTCTATGTGCCAGTGCTGAGATCAGAGGACAACTCCATACAGCCAACTGTCGGAGATGTGTTCTCTCCTAAATGTCCACCGGTTAGAACACTTGCTTTTTATTGCATAGCACTATAAAAATGTTTATCAATAATATAAACAGAAAATATATATTTTATAGTATATTTAGAATGATAGCTAATTAGCTATTGTAATACACTTGAGAAAAAAAAAAGTTTAATAACTACAAAGGATTTGCGGTGTTCAAGTATTTTTAGGAGTCATTCCTAAATATTTTATATATATATGATAATTTTGGCTATATTTGATTAGGGTTCCTGAAAACCTGAATGTCAGCCATCATCACATCATCATCTGTTTAGTCAGTTTAGTAAAATGCCTCCATCTTTCTCTATCCTTACATTACTCTTCCTCCTTTAATTTCTTCCATTCTTCTCCTCTCACTTGAACACTTTGTTATCTGCTCCTATCTCTTTCTTGGCCTCCCTTGCAGTATTTTTACCACATACTTCATTGCCAATATTTTCTCTAAATGTTCATATCAAGATGAAATAAATAGTCACAACATTTCTAAGTAAACTGATGAGTTAAAATATTTATTACAATTAAAATAAAAATTTATTAAAGATAATGGACAATGAGTTTTGTCTACCTTAACATAATTTTTGGTCAAGTTTTCTATCCTTTAACAATATTTAGGGTGAGGTTATTTAATTTGAAAATCCATCAATTTTTTTAAATTAGACAATAGTATAGTTTAAAAGAAGAAACTTATGTAGACACTATTTTAGACTATTTTAACTATTTTAAAAATATAAAAATGCTTTGTGTAGGCCCTATGTTTAAAAAAATTTAATAACGTTGAAAAAAACCATACAAGTTTACTATATGTAAAAATATCCACATAAGGTGTTCATCTACTATTAATTTGAATTGTAAAGTTATTAAATCACAGGAGACTGGGATGTATTTGTAAAGACTTTGATTATAATGTTCAAGTATTAACATAGCTGGTGTACAATAGACCATGGACCTCAATGTTAGTGACACTTTTGTAGTCAACCACCAAGCAATGTAGTTAATGTGTTTTGTCAAATCCACTATGTTACGAATTATGAATCACCATTCTACCTTTGAATCCTGAATTCGAACCTTGGGAAAAAATATTATGACTGTAAGAGGAAATAGAAAATACAAATGGTAACTAAATGTTAATATTCTATCTTATAATCCATTCATTATAACATTCATACATTCAGTTAAGTGTTAAATTACTAGTCTGGTTGTTAAGTTCATATTATTATAATCGGCTGCTTCTAAAAACAATCTCACATGAAAAAATAAATAAAAAATTAAGGATTTAAGGTCCCATCGCTACTGTCAATAATATATTGTATCTATTTTAGTAATGTTTCTAGTGCTAATATCTTTACAATAAATTAATCCGAAGTGTAAACTTTAGAACTCTGGAGTTCTCTATTGCATTGGTTCCAACTTACATTTGAGTTGTCTGAACATTTTATTGAATAATTTAAAGGAAATTTTACTATAACATAAAATTTTCTATGAAATATTTATCGTCCTCAGGCTATCAACTCTAACCCGTTACTACCTCACATGGAAATAAAGGCTTACGCTGGCCCAATGGATCGAGAACAGGCGGTGGTTTTCCGCAAAAAATTGAAGACTCCTCCACGAAGCCTGCGTAACAATGGAACACCAGGCTCGCCAATGCACCAATTCACCAATAGTCCATCATCTGCTTTCCGCTTACAGGATGCGGAGAAAGGTCTTGAAAGAGTTGGAAGGTGAGCATTATATAAGCTTATACTGTGTCTTACTATCTGTTTGCGCTATATGCTTATGTACTAATTACGCTAAGGGCTTTAGGGATTAGGGAGGTTATATTTAGAGGAAGTGTACCCATATTTGAGTGGAGAGAGAGAGAGAGCAAGCGCGTGTGGAAAACAATTTTGGAAAAACCAGCCTCATTACACCCAACCAAGATTTAAACCTTGATTCTTCCTGTCATCGTAAGTCTAGTCTACTGCGAGAGTAGCACGTTATATCATGCACCCACCAAAACCAGTGTGATTTTGTTAAACATAATCTTATTTCATTCCGAAGTAGTATTTGATAATTTTTTTCAATATCATGTGATTGAACTCGGTCTTTAGGTAAAATGCTCATCTCAGGACCCGATGTTTGAGGGTTCAAAACCAGCCTGGGTCGACATCATTTGGAGGGGAAATAAAACCGTTGGTCCCTTGTCATTTGTGGCGTTCAAAAAAAAAACCCTGGAAAACATGTAAAATTACCTTTACTAGCAAAATTGGTAGGTCCTTTCGCTCCCAATCATGGAAATATTCTTGTATGCTGATATAATCAGTTGGTTCAGAAAGTGTATGTTAAATGCCCCAAATAAATAAAAATAAATAACATGTCCTTTGTATGCATTTTGTATTACAAGAATTAGACTTAAATATATAATTAACTGCTCTGTGGATGTTTTTCTGATGCTAATTAAATTAATATTTGTGAAAAATTATAACAATAATCTAAGGAAAAATGTAAATATATCTTGATTTGCGGATATTTTTGAGGGGGAAAAAAAGAATATGACAGACTGCCATTTATGTTATAATACTATGTTAGCAAGGTGTGTGAACGTCACTTTAAGTGTCGGTACACACACACACGAATGCGCACACACACACACACACACACACACATTACTAATGCTCTTTTATTCTTCAAACTCTTAATGTTTCTCTTTTTCACACATTCACTAACAACATTTAGCCACGTCTTACATGGCCTACCCCTTTTGATCCACATATTCTACTTTTATATATTTTTGTCTACACTCAATTAACACTCATCCTCTCAACAGGCCCAAGCCAACGTAAGATGTTTCTTTCACATTGACCTGTTGAGTTCCCTTTCTGACTACACTTCTTCAGCACTGACTCTGTCCATGCGAGTTTTCCAAATACATTTCTTAGATATCTCATTCCAACCACATTCATCTTGCTCTTGTGTTTCTCCTGACAAACCCGCGTTTCACATCCATAACTATCTTGGTGTTCACACTTTTATATACTGCCATCTTTGCCTCTTTCAATACCACCTCATTCATTGAAATCGACAAACATAAAAAACTATAACCTTAATTGTGGAGACATTTATATGAAGACCCATTTTGCCTGTTGCCACATTCAAACGATTTAATGCATTTTGCAAGTCACTTTCATTCTCAGCCATTAATAGAGAGCATCATCTGCATGTAGCAGCACTCTCACATTCACATTGTCTATTAGTACACCAACCGCGTCCTCACAATCATCCCTCAAACACTTGAATACATTAAACAACCAAGGAGACATAACACAACCTTGTCCAACACCCTGTTCAATGTCAAACCATTCGTTCAAAGCTCCATCCACCCTAAGACACGCTTTACCTATATCATTCACTGCCATTTACTAACCACACATCCACACCATACTCTCTCAGAACATTCTATAACATACTACTTATTTACCCGATCGTACGCTTTTTCCAGATCAATGAATGCACAATAAACTTTCTTCCTTACTACCATACATTTCTCAATCACTTGTTGTAATGCAAATATCTGGTCCATGCGACCTCTACCTGGCATGAAACCACATTGCACACCCCAAATCTGGTCCACAATTTTTTCACCCACACTCTCAATAAAAACTCTCCCAAAAACTTTGCTTGGATTACTCATCAGACTAATTGCCCTACAGCTACAATATGTTAGACAATGCTACATTTTATTGTTAGGAACATTACATGGTTGATCATCCAAATAGTATAGAACTCTCCTGCGATACACAGCCACTTTTCGGGAGTGGAACTCTAATCATAGACCTTCTACGTGTTAGTTATGTTTCATTCTCCAAGGCACAGTTTTACATTGGCACTTACCTTATTGGCCCGAATATAGGTTGCAGCCTTATTGGCCCGAATATAGGCTGCAGCCTAAATTTTCAACCATTTTCAGAGAAAAAACAATAGTCCCACTTAAATATTATCAGTGTGTATTGTGTACTGAAAAGAAAAATTATTTATTGGTAGGTACATACACTTAAAATTAGTTAACTTAAATATATAAAATCACTTTCAGAGAAAAAAAACCACACTCTTTATACTTAAAATGATGTCACTTGGAAATAAAAAAGTAAGTTATTCATACTCAAAATTAAATTGCTTAAGAAAACAGTAAGTTATTCATACTAAAAATGAGATCCCTTGTAAATTGAAAAATAATGACATTAAAATGTGATTAGTGAAAAAAATAGAGTATAAATGTGACAATTTGAAAGGTATGGAAAATTATTCATCACACACACACTAAATTATTGTTATCACAATAGAATAAATGTTGAAACAAAATCCAACTCGAAATATTTAAGCTCACTTTACCAAAAGAATATATTGCCGATAGAATGCGCTGAAGAAACTAATTTTATTCTGGCAGCCATTATGGCTCAAATATTGTACACACAAATAAGATAGTCATTCTTTAGCTATTTTTAAATAACTTTGCCAACTGTCATGGTTCATCTATTTTTAAATAATTTGACCAACTATCAAGGTTCATCTATTTTTAAATAACTTTGCCAACTGTCATGGTTCATCTATTTTTAAAAAGCGGTGGCTATTAACTTCAATATATATCGATTTAACAACATGTGTACCCTATAGGTACAAAATTGAATGTGTATTATCTAAGAGTGTGATTATAGGCCTAATTGCGGCTTATTTTCGGGCCAATACTTTTACTACCCGCTTTGGTGGCCGCATGGTCTAAGACGTCACTCTCACAGTAGACTAGAGTGCCAATGATGGGGAGATTGGGGTTCGAATCTTGGTCGGGTGTACCGAGGGTTTTTCTAAAATGGTTTTCCACTATGCCTCCATACAAATGCAGGTATCTTCCTCATCCCTAAAAACCATTAGTGTAATTAGTACATAAGTATATAACCCAAACTGGTAGTAAGACGCAGTGCTAAAAAATAACTTAATTTACTTTTACCAAATTTAGCTAGTGCTAATATAGTGCAAACATAAATTTGCTAGTTAAATTGACACAGGCTATACTTTGTTGTGTGTAAACATAACACATTAACATCAATAATTCTACCAAATGTTTTATGGTAATTTTATTGCAAAAATAATATTAATGAGCTTTAAGGCTGAGCCTACCAATAAATGCACGGTTCTAAACAAAAAAAAACTATCCAAAAAATACTTAATAACACAACATTGTTGTTTTTTATTTATTTTAGTAACATATCTGGGGCATCTTTCATAATTCTTATGGAATTTTCAGACCATGCTAAAAATAGTTATTGAAATATTTTCGTTAAAATGTTTCCATTTCAAAGCATTTT
The DNA here is from genome assembly GCA_902155825.1 of Timema genevievae. NCBI lineage: Eukaryota > Metazoa > Arthropoda > Insecta > Phasmatodea > Timematidae > Timema > Timema genevievae. The sequence continues at coordinate 147,536 of CABFWO010001521.1, read as the reverse complement.
AAATAGGAAAACAAAAATTATTGATCGATTTTATTAATTTTTTTTTGTAAAATTAAGCTAGAGTGTTTGTTTATAACACAGCATTCATTGAATAATTTATTCTTCTTTTTAAATATATTTTTAAATTTGGGTTAGGTTCACAATGATCTAATGACTCCCATTACTCGTTACCCATTTACAAGCTCGTTTTGCAAACCTTGGCTAACCTGCTGTATCAGAATCGAGGCGGCAGTGGAAGGTGAAGCTTGCGACCTTCTTGAGTCAGGGAAACATTAATAACATATGCATTGGAATAAGGCCAATTTACAATTATGAAAATTTTCGTAATTAAATATAAACATCTTGATATATTAAGTAACTAAAATACAAAGTCTTAACTGCTGTGTGAATAAAGATAGTTGGTCCCTACTTACGTGTGGGCCTATATGAGTCTCACTCTAGGGATACATTATTTTCATAGAAAAAACCCAACTGCTTCTCCGTATACAAAGTTTTATGCCATTAGCCCTTATTTAACTGAGGCGGTCAAACATGTAAACATCCGCACTCGTGGCCTGCATTCTTTTACAGTTTTTCTTATTCTTGAACATTGCAGGTTGTAATAATAAGCGTTAAAGTTATATTCAGAGTATTAAAAAAAATTACTGCACATTGAATTTTTAATCCATTATTGGTATTATAATAAATAAAAAGAGGTATTCCTGCTCATACCAAAGATAGTTATCTTAAATAAAATATGGGCTAAACGTAATTTGGAGACGTTCTAAATATGTTTTTATTTTCTATATTTGTTTTACGGTCTAAGATGTGACTCTCATTGGACTTTGGAATAATTTATTTTTCAAAAAAATTAATGAGCGAAGTTTTTGGTAGTCAGAGTGTGAACATGCTTATTTTATTAGCTTGTTAAATGTGATTAAAATAATTCTAAGTCCACCTACTACACAGCTTTTATTAACTAGTTAGGTGACCTGGCAGTCTAGGGGTAAGGTGTCTGACCTCTATTCTGGGGTTCAATCCTCGGTCCCGGCACATATCTATCTGATTGCCAAACCCTTACTTCACCTCTGACAAGATGTGTATTAATCACAACTTTGTGAATGTGTGGAATGCCAGGCCTCCACCGTGGTTCGGATTCCACGTTAAACTGTAGGTCCTCCATTTCATCACCCTACCATTATACGCTATCGTAAATGTGAATAACCCGAACGGGTAGCAATACCCGGTGCTAATAATAATAATAATATAAACTAATTTGAATGTATTAATTTACTGAAAATTTAGTAAATTAAAAGTATATATTGATGTGGGAATAAAAAACCAAAGAGGACTACAAATGTGGTCATCGCTCTGGAAGTGCCGGCCAGTCAATTCCTTACTAGCTGGTGAAAGGAGAAGGTGTGTTTAGTGGTTCTTAAACACCTCCCGACGATAGTATTGTTTTATAAAAAAAATTGTTTCAAGACAGATTCGATGTTTAAAAAATACCTTGCCAACTGCTGGGATACTTGACAATGACAACGAGCTACCAAAAGTAATACAACTCCCAAAATAAATTTCTGTTTACGACCCTGGATCCATTTGTTAAGTGTGATACAAATTTCTAATGCTGCAGTTATTAAATATGGAAAACACAGTCAGTGGTTTCAATTTATCTCTTTTTTTGGAGGGGCGAGGGGTACTTTCTCCAGTGCCTCTTCCATTGGCTCAATCCATAATCTTCTATATTTGTCAATTTTTGTTCAATGAGGCCAAAACACAAATACAAAGAGCACTAATGCATAAAGATTTTTTTTCCTAACTTTGACACGTTAGCAAGATATTGATTACTGACTGCTAACTTTCAATATCTATAAAACTAAATAAAAAAGTTTGCTAGCAAAGCCATAAATACATATTATTTTTGTGTCATCAATAATATTAATTTAATTAATTAATTTAAAAAAATATTATTACTAGTCCTTTTATTAAGCCTGTGCGAATCCATAATTATTTTCAATTTCAAATCGAATATGAATCTTGGCTGACTCGAATCAAATCTCAGGCTTAAAAAATTTTAATCGGTTAAGAATCAAATCTTATGCTAGTTTTATTTGATCGTATTGAATCCATTGCTTGAATAAAAAAAATTAGATTGAATATTTTATTTTTAAAATAGGTTCAAATCTGATTCAAACAATTTATTTTAGGCTTACTATGATAATATTGTAAATAGAATCCGTGTTGAATATTACACTATGTTAAGTTTCTGAGTTCCAATCCAATAATAAAACATTTCAAAATATGATAATAACAATTTAGGTTTATTAACAAAAATGTAGGCCTATGCAATAACACTAATCTCAAAAGGTGAAACATTAAATAAAGATCACACAATTTTTTTCCACTTAATGTGTAAAGGTTGCTTAATATTAAAAAAAAGGGTAGGATAGCTACTTTTTTTTTTTAAAAAAAAAGAAGATATTCACTGTCACAAACAACTGTCACCCACGTAATTCCTTTATGACCTGAAACTCAAGTTAATTTCTTTATTCTCTTGACTTCGCAACTGGTTTCTGGTCTGATTGTATTTATTTGCAAGTAGGAATTTTAAACTCAATTTTTTAGCCAAACTCATGGAATCCAGATCTAAGATCTATCTAGATTCGAGATTTCAAATCAAATTCATATTTTTCCAATACTAATATTCTAAATTTTTGATTGAATAAGAAAAATATTCTAAATTTCAAATTGAATTGAACCTTATTAAGATTCGAATTCAAACTTTAAATTTCGAAGATTCGCACCGGCTTACCTATTATTATTATATTATATTTGAAAGAAGGTACAGGAAAGGTGGATAGAAACATATAAAAGGGACGAACACAATATAGCTTTTACAATGAAAAAATACAGTTCACACTTTACACTGCTGCCACTGGACAAAGAGGTAAAGAAGAAAATCGATCGTCACCGCTCAATCCCTCGACCTAGGTTTCATTCAATCGGAAATCATCAGGGAAGAGTGTGAAACACGCAACGCAACTTCCTAAAAGAGGAAACAAAAAAAAACACAAAAGGGAGAAAATGGAAAATGGTAAAGAATGATAGAACACATAGATAGTAACATGTAAAAGTATAACATAAAGGACAAACACAGGAAAAGGACATAGGATGCTAATATATATTATATTATTATATATTATTGTTATTGTTAATGTTTTATTGTTATTAATTATTTATTATCATCATCATCATTATTATTTATTATTATTTTTGTTATTTTTGTTATTATTATTATTTTATTATTATTTTTGTTATTATTATTATTGTTATTATTAATAAAAAACTGTTTTTACACATGATATTGACATCTAATCTCTAAACTACTTAGGATGTTTAATAAATATGGGGAACCTACACAAAGAGATTTTTTTTTAATTACAAAACAGTGGTTCCCAATTTAATGCTTGAATGAAAAGAAATAATTTATTATATTGATGAAACTAATTCTTTATAGCTATATATTTTTAATTAAAGCTAGCCTGAATGACATTTCTTTGTAATAAGCTCTGTAACCAACTTACAAGTTAGTATGATGCAATTATTATTTGGGATGTATCCAAGTCCTTTTACAGCTTTTACAGGTATGTATTTGAACATAATAATGTAAACGACACCTTGATACGGGTTCTATTCCCACGTATAGGTGTAATTTTTCAACTTTATTTAAATTATTTATGGTACATTATTGTTAAATTAAATAATATTTTTAAAATGGAATAGGCTCTAGTGCTAGATTAAAATAAATAAATGTATATTTATACTATTAATTTTACGACAGCATGTTTGCCTACAGAATTGTGGACTTTGTGTTTGTTCCTACCATATCTGAAATAATTATTGTGGTGNACTACAGTGCAATTATTATCTGGGATTGATCCAAGGCCGTTCACAGGTATGTATTTGAACATAATGTAAATGACACCTTGACACGAGTTATAATCCTTTGTATAGGTATATTTTTAAACTATATTTAAATTATTTATGATACATTATTGTTAAATTAAATAAGATTTTTAAAATGGAATAGGCTCTAATGCAAAATTAAAATAAATGTATATTTATACTATTAATTTCACGACAGCACGTTTATCTACTGAACTGTGGACTTTGTGTTCATTTCCCACCATATCTGAAGTATATATCTTGGTGAAATTAGGTTTTCCCCCACATAGTGATACATTGACGGCTGGGGAACTGGGTGTTCTATATTTTATATGACTATGTTTGGGTGTCATGTTCTGGTTCAGAATATTCATGTTTAAAGTATAAAGTCCATCCATGTATATATATATTTAAAATTAAAACTAAATAATCTGACCTAGAGGTATTAAATTTGTTGGGAAACTTAAATTTATTTTTTGTAGTCTATGTTCTATCGATAGAACGGGAAATGGGGTTTAGGGGGGGTCATAATTAGATGTTTACGTTTGTTTTTCCATTTCTATCTATATCAGGGCGGTAGATTTTGATACATTCCCTATATTTCATGCCATTTTTGTATGAAATGTCCTTATATCAATGTGTTTTCAGTTTAGGAAACACTCAGTAGATGACAGGCCTACTTAAAATAAAAATACTCTTTTGTAACTAAAAAGGTATCGTAGAAAAATAAAATTAATATTTACTAAAGCAAGAATATTTTTCTAGTGCAATATTTATATAGACTCATTTATTAACTTTCCATATTTTCTCGCTGCACAGTAGGGTGCCTTGGCACCCCATTGAAAACGTCTGGCTTAGACTATAGAGAAGTGATTCCCAAACTGTGGTACATGTACCTCCAGAGAAACGCGACGTAACACTGAGTTTTATGAATCATAAAATATAATGTAAATAGAACATACAGTAATACTAAATTTAATTAACCACATTTAAAACGATGACCCCAGTATTTAAGTACATTTTGCATATTAAAATACTTACAAATTAATTTTAAGGATTTTTGTATGTAAATACAACACATATTACTCCTAAATCTAATTCACCACATTTAAAACAATCACCCCCGTATTTAAGTCTGACAGACAAATTAACGCAGATTTTGACGTAAAGTGATGGAATTTATTAGACTTTCTGTTCATCTATTAAGGTTTTATTTAATTTACTGCTAGAGCTTTGCTAACATTTGGATCGACCATTTATACTTTGCAAGCCAACAGATATGTATGTATTTTATTTCATAAAGAGCTGGAAGTGGTACATTGGTTAGGGACCGTCCTTAAATTACCTTAGGTCTTTTTTCATGATTTTTGACCCCCGCTCCCGCTCCGCCTCCCTCACCCCACGTAAAGTATCGTAAGATTTTCCATGACACCTCCCGATAAAAATCCTTATGTAAGATAAATTCTGACTCCCCAACCCCTCACAAGGAAACGTGGTGAAATACTGAACCTCCTTCCCCACCCCAAAATCCCTACTTAATTTAAGGACGGCCCCTTAGGCCATTTTACCCAAAATGGGTACCTACACAACTGACCAAAGCTTGTGAAATACTGGTATAAATTATTTTTTCAGGTTTCACAAGCAAAGGGATTGTAGCGCTCCGAATCGTACCCCACATTAATTCACATCTAGTTAGGATTTAGGATTGAGAGAACTCGACTCTATTGGTATTCAAACTGACCAACTAATCACATGTGTTTGGTCAAAACGATTTGGTGTACTTAACACTGCCCGAGGCCTCTAATAAACCAATATGTCATATTTTTTCCACCCTAGTCTTTTTGTCACTATTGATAATCTCCAGACCAAAGGTTCACTTTTATTTGTTCGTGACCCTTTTTTATTAGGCAAAATAAATAGTGAAACCGGGCAGTAATAGTGTTATGTTGAGATTTTTTATACTCTAGTGTCAGTAGTTTGATTAAATGAGAAATAAAAGTAATCAACATATATATGGTAAAAAATCACTGTGTCTTACTTACCGCATGCATGTATATTAATTACGATATTGGGGTGGTGGTGATGAAGGTAGAATTAATTAAATTAAATGTACCCACATTTGTATTGTAAAAGTGAAGGAAACAATTGAATAAGATCTATCCAAAATACCTTCAGCAGGGATTTAAACCCCCACATCTCCGTCAATGACAAACCAGTCTAATTCGCTAATGCAAGAAAGACGCTTTCTTAGAGCATGTGACCACTAACACGGTTAGTTGCTATTTTTGAGAACTTGTATGAAAAAGTTGTTCAGCACGTTTTATTACTCATCCAAACTACCCAAAGATTTAACTAATCGGAGGGATAAGGAAGTTAAATGTCACAGTATGCTGGGAGGCATGTTTACAATTTCAAAGGTCTGTATTTTTCCACAAAACTATCCCTTTTTAAAGTTTAAGCATTCATACACATAAAGAAAATATTGTAATCATGGACAATCTCTAGAATTCCCCGACCGGTTTTTGGCTCATTTCGAACGTGTCAGACAAAAGCGTCTTGCTGACTAGAATGGCTAAACTAATATTTCTGCTCGAGAGTATGATTGTATCTCAACGTTTTTTCTCCCCACGGATAGTCCAACTTGGGTCACTCACACTTTTACAGTCCGGTGGGCACTACACTTCTTATCTCTATCAGTTCTAGGAAAAGTTTGCTTGCGGCCTTGACTGATTACCAGTCAGCCAGCCTCCCAGTTGTTTAAACAAACCAGTAATGCTGCCAACCTGATGGCTGGAATTCACTATTTTGTATAACGTTAGCAATGCCATCTATTTTGAGAGCTGAAAGCTCAACACACTGCCAACGAGGGTAGGCAAACCCTTAAATATAACATATACTACCTAACAGCATCAGCTTCGTTGTTTTTAAATTATGTTTAGTACAGTTAAAATGTTTTTTAAGATATTCTATTTTGATACTCTACTTAAGACGAGGAGATTGGGGTTTGAATCCTGGTCTGGTCTACTTAGGATGGTTTTCGTAAATTGTTTCACACTCACCTTCCACGCAAATGCGGGTAGATTACCACTAAAATAATTCCTTCCTTATCCCTACCCTATTAGAGTAATTATATAATCATATAACATAAACAGGTAGTAAGACACGTTGATAAAAAGAAATTTAAAAATTGTTATATACAATTCTCAAACATAAACATTGTTTAAATATTATATTTAGTCTTAAATAAATACTTAGAATGGATGGTCTCCAATATTAACAATGCTCTTCTTTACTGTCTTTGTATTCTAAACTCCAAATATATTGTAAACCTGTTATTTAATTGGCAACCTTAGTGGTTCTGGTGTAAAGTGCTCACCTCAGGACCTGATGTTCGTGGGTTCAAACCCAGCCAGGGTTGAGCGATTGACCGTTATTGAGCAATGACAACTCGTAGAACAACTTTCTTTGAAGGGGAAGTAAAGCCGTCAGTCCCATGTCGCTTGTGGCATGTAAAATAATCATATATTGAAAGGCACACCAAAATATGATTATCAAATGCTTATATCCATTTTGAAATATTGTTTATATAAGAAAAATAATGTATTGTAAATTAAAGGTAAGGAAGCCAACCTGAAAGAATAGTTAGGATAGGTCTTAGTAAAAAACAAACCAAATTCTCTCTTCATTTCTTCATACACTCGTCACACTCTCAACTTTTGATCTCTTTCACAGTTGCACAGTGATTTTAACTGTTGGAAATATTCCTTTTTAATATGAAGGAGAATGTGGCACAGCTTCTCTCAAACCTTTTTTTAAATATTTAGGTGCCACTATTTTCCTTTGCATTTCTCTCACTAAGCAAAAGGAATATTTTCTAATATTCAAAAGTCATGTTTAGCTATGAAAGTAATAATATGGGAGACGGAAGAGTGTGTGTGAAGAAATTAAAAGGGAAGTTTATTTGTTTCTTTCAAGGCTGAACCTATATCTCCTTTTAAGTTGCCTTCCCCACCAGGCTGCCTCTGTGGTCTAGTGGTTAGAGTTTCCGGCTACAGGTCCATAGGTCCCGGGTTCGATCCCCAGCGCTTCCAGAACGGGCTCAAACTCAACTCTCTCAGCACATTTCATAATCATTTTGACTGTCCACCATCATCTGTTTCCAGCCTGTGGTCAGGTCAGTTTAGTAAAATGACCCCATCTTCCACCACTCTTCCTCCTTTAATTTCTTCCATTCTTCTCCTCTCACTTTCAGATTCTGTTATCTGCTCCTCCCATCTCTTTCCTTGGCCTCCTTCTTGGCCTTGACCACTCCTGTTAAAGATATTAATCACTCACAGTTCTGTTATTATTTCAGGAGTCTAGCACAAGAGTTTAAAGTCCAATGGAAGGAATTCTGGCCCTTTTTGAACACCTTTGTTGACCTGTCTTCACAAGATGGCCTTCAGAGATTAGAGGAGTATCTTCGAATCAAATTTACTCTCGCTGGAAGAAAAAGTGTTACCAATGACTCGCAAGAAAGCCAAACATCAATCAACAATACTAGTAAGAACACTTCAGACAATAATTTTGTCAGTCCAATCACAGATCTGTGTCTTGCGTTCAAGGCCTGTACCTTAATCGACTGTGGAAACGTCAGGCCAATCACCAACGGAAAGAGGGTATTATCTTTCCCAAAAAGTGACGAGGCAGTTCCAGAAAATGAGTCTTACTATTCACCTTTGACAAACGCTCAACTGGACCCCTTTGTTTACATTGAGAAGTCATGTCAAGTTTATGCTAAAAGAATTTTCGATGGGCTTGTTCGTGTTTCTGTCATCGGAAGACTCCAAAGCAGGGAGAATCCTGTGTTAGAGATGTTGAAGCCTGAAATGAACCACTTTCAGTCTCTTGTCAGTAGTTATTTATTAGACAGTAAGTTTGAAAACTTTGACTTCCATCTTACTCATTCACGAATCTCAGCGATAGTAGCCACAAAGCTTTGCGATTTGCCCATGGATGATAAAGAGTTCATCGTATTGTCCTTGGAGAATATTTTAAACCTGGCCAAAGAAGTTAGCTTTTCTGATGAAGAAGATGTTATGAATATTAATGAAAGAACATATCGTAAACAAAAATGTACAAATGTTACAAAAGTGAATGATAACATCAATCAAGTTAAATGTATTTCTAAACATATTTTAAGTGCCTTAGAAAGAAGTAAAGAAAACCGCTCAAGAATTGAACATGTTGATTCTCTGCAAGAATGCATGCAAGCTTGGTCTCTCGCAGAGAAGTGCTCTTGTTCTTGGCATACCAGTAACTTTCTTAGGAATTCACGAAAAAGTTCATCACTTAAAAGAAACCAAGCCAAGAAGTTTAATATGAACAAGAATGTAATGTCTGTTGAGAGGAAATCTGAAGGATTGAAATTAGTTTCAGGTGAGCCTCATATTCTATTTTGTTTCATGAAACATTTTGTTCACTTTTGAGACATAACTATATATTTGTAAGAATGTACAGGGAAGGATGAACCACAAATATTTTAAAATGATGTACAAGGAACTAGAACCATGCAAGTAGGTATTTTTCACTTCTAATTGAGTTTTAATGATAACATAAGAGTTTTATTCAAGTCTGATTAACATATAGCAATATATTTACTTGAGCTGAGTCGAACAGGCTGACAACTATCATCTGTTGCTGATCATTTGGTTTTTCTTTACAATATTACAAAGGTAATACACAAAATGACACACATACAGTTTTAATTTTGACAATTTTATTTTCATTAAATTCACAATAAAAATAATTATCAACATAAAAAAATAGTTATCAGTGGAGAAGTGTGATGATAATATTTGGGTTAGCTGAGTCATGAACATTCATAAAGGGGGACACCAAACGATGTTGGAAATGGGATTTTTATTAAGTTTATAACACAGTACTGGCAGATTACTACTACTACCACCATCACCACCACTAATAATAATTATTTTTTTTTTTTGCTTTACCCCCTGTGAAATATTTAATTTTGGTCTTGCTATTTTTCCTTTTAAATGCACTTTTCATTCAAAAGACAAAGCCTCAGTAGAATTATTTAACAAAAAGTCAACTGAACCGAAAGAGTCATTGTTGATGTTTACAGCATCTCCCAACTTTTTCCACGGTACATACACCAAATCTTAAAATATTACTGATATATATTATAATATGAAATTTAAAACAACTCAACAAAACAATAAAATTCAAGTCACAATCACAAAACTAAACCAACCTACACTAAAATAAACCTTTGAAACCTGCTATATATACACAGAATGTAACATGAGTCGGGGATAGCCGGCTTACTGGTCACCTTCAGTGGCTGAGATGAACAGTTGCGCGCGCATCACCCTCCATAGTTCCCCGCAGGTCTGATTCCTCGGGTGCAGCTCATCAAAAGGAACTGACACATTCACTCCGCACACTTGCTAACATGTCACTACGCTTTAAAAAATTACCATTGAAATTAAAATTTTACATATGTTTTATGTAAAGAGATGTTTTCTCTCCTTTTTAAAAACCTTTTGGGATAGATGAGCTTATCCTGCCTACCCTGACACCTCGCTACTGGTTTATAATAAAAAACCGAAATATGCTGTGGCATCTATTTGAAAGTGGAGGAGGGATAGCTACAAAGTAGATAAGTGTTCAGATCCTTTGAAATAAATCCAAACGCTCAAATTTCATCATCATCATCATAGTCGTCATCACTTTCCAACCTGTGGCTAGGTCAGTTTAGTAAAATGCCTCCATCTTCCTCTAGCCTTCCACCATTCTTCCTCCTTTAATTGTTTCCATTCCTCTTCTCTCACACACTCCTTGTTATCTGCTCCTCCCATCTCTTTCTTGGCCTCCCCTGCGGTCTTTTTACCACATACTTCAATCCCATCATTTTCTTTGGTATCCTTTATTTTTCCATCCTCGCTACCTGCCCATACCATCTCATTCTTGCTTCCTCTACTATCTAATTTACTCCCTGTACTCCTACTCTTCCCTGGATAACTTCATTCCTAATCTTGTTTATTCTTGTGACAACTAACAACATGCTCCTCACAAACTTCATTCCCATGGCCTCCACTTTCCTAGTCTCTCTTACATTCAATGTCCATGTTTGTGCTGCGTATGTGACAAAGGGTACAAAGTACACCCTGTACAACACTTTCTTACACTTCAAATGCTAAATGTGAGCATAAATTATTTCAAAATTAGCACAGTTATTCAAATGCTAAGAGTGAGCATAAATTATTAATTTGTAGTAATTATTTCAAAACTAGTAAAAAGTTATTCACTTGCTAAGATCTACTTTATTTGTTTTTATATTTTCCATGAAGATTAGCTAACAATTATTACTATTACTATTATTATCATTATTATTATTTTTTTTTTAAACACTGTACATAAGTGAAAAATGACAACATAAATATTTTATTCATTCTTTTTTTTTTGTACTGTCACACCTTAAATCTACTCTTTCTGTCCACTGTTGCTCACAAAGTGTTGACCTTGAAATCTACCTTCTCACTTGCTAGTTGCCATGAACAGGTAACCACAGACTATCCTCTAAACATTTTCCCCCCACCAACCCTTAAAACACTTCCCTTTCCCCTTCATCCCCTCCTCTTCCTTTCACTCCAGCTGACCCACCAAGAGACAGTACAAAGGACTCCAATCCTAATCCTAACTAAGCTAGGGTTAAGTTTGGTTTCTGTTAGAGATTCACATACAAACCACAAATAAGTTACTAATATTTTCTGAAAAAGAATAGTGATCACACAAGTTCATATTTTTAACTAACTTTGATATATAACTCATTTTGGTGGCAGCATGGTCTAAGGTGTCACTCTCGCAATAGACTAGACTGCTGATAACAAGGAGATCAGGGTTTGAACCCAGTCACATGTACTGAGGGTGGTTTTACACTCTCCCTCCACACAAAAATGGGTACAATTCCTATAAATTCAACCTTTCTTATCTCTAACACATTTTAATTAGTAGTTAGTACATCTAGGCGTATAACCCAAACTGGCAGTAAGACAATAAAACTTTATTATAGCTGTTAAAGCTCTAATATTTTGACCAAACCAAAGGAAATATAGGGGATCTGTTAGCCATGAAGTAATATCTTAAAATATAATCAAAACAAATTAGAATTATTTCTTATTTTATGGAATAAAAGTACAACGTTGGGTAAGACCTTAATTTTAAGCTCGAGATAGAACTCTGAGAGATTTCAGAAGCAACCATGTGCTCATAGGAGGCATCACCATATTGTTCTAAAGGGACTTTCGACCAACTCTACAGGTCATTTCAAGTCGATATAGTTGACGAGGTCAACATCTGCCTGGAAATATCCTAAATATACCCAGACATTGTGAAACTAACCCTGTTAACTAACATGCGTATTGCGCATCCACCTATGGCAAGACAAAAAATAGACTTAATTTTCTAAATATTTCTGAAACTTGGCATTGGATTCTTTGTAGAGAATGAAACCAAGTCCTTGAATAGCTTCCAAATACGCGATGTGATCAAGGATATTCAGGAATTAGTCCACTTTATTAATCCTAATATACGTCTTTTGTAAAACAAGCCTCTTTTGTGATTCCAGGAACAAACTATTCTACCTCCAAAAATGAATCGGCTCTAAAAATGTATGACTGTATTGCAGACCATTTCGAAGCTCCATCCAATGCTTGTATATCCATAGGCACTACCTTGTCTAATTTTTAAATTCCCTTAGTCCAACAGATTTATCCATCCACGCTCATCAATTAAAATTTGAGCACCCATCATTTGGCTGTGTTATTTGAGTCACTGTGTAGTTGGACTTATTTAGGTGGATTCTACAAAACTTTATCAGAAAGACAATTGTCATGACAGGTTGCACTATAGGCAATGGGCCTTGATACCTAGAATACCCATAATTCCATCAGACCTGCCCTCCCAGTTTAAATGCATGCAATTTCCTTTCGAGGTTTGACATGCAATTAACATCAACACAGCGCAAGGACAAACCTTGAAGGTGGCACGTGTTGATCTCCGTGGCAAGTGTTTCTCACATGGACACATTGTGTGTTCCCGTGATAGTTCTAGCGGCAATCTGTAACTGCCCGCTTCTGATGATAAAACTACTAAAATTTACAAAGAGGCCTTGCCTTAAATTTTGTTGATTTATTTACTTCAATTAATACAAATATTCTGTATGTTTTCGTTTTGAAGATACATCTTTTATCAACTCCAAAGTTTTCATCATGGTAATCGCTACCTAATAAATTGCGTGATTTCTTCTCTCTATGGAAAATCAACTCTGGGACTGGAAACAATTATTTTAATTAACATGTTTTTAAAACTTACATTAATGTGAGGGAAGCTGTGGGCATGATCAAAAGCTTATCACACACAATTTAAAAATAAAATTGTTGCCCGTTTATTTATATGAGTTTGTAACTTTCTACCTTTAATCTTCCCTCCCCCACCCCTATCCCCACCCCCCTTCACCCCACATTTATTTGAGGTATTTAAGATGCACTTTCTGAGAATCGGCTGATTCACCCATGACTAAAACTAACTTAAACCTAATATAGACACAACATCCAGTCGCTGGCCATTAATTCATTATTGTGAATGGGTAAACCCACATTTCACCAATGATAGATTTTCGGCCATGCCAGGAATAGAACCCAGAATCCTTAGCTCGGTGGAAAGACATGCAACCTACTAAGCTAAGGTGTTGAATTGTATTCTCGTGGATGTTTCCTTTTTTAAGAAATTGCATGACCCAGTCCACACTCTTCTGAACAGTTCTGGTAAAATAACCCTATATCAAGGAATGGGGCAGTTATTGGTAGTAAAACCGCAACAATAATCTCTTTATTCGGCGGGGACCTTATAGAGTGGGAAATGCTGTTCTATTTTCACTGCTCAAGAAACTCCTCCTTTAACTCTTCTCTGAACCTTTTTCCATTTTTCTCTTCATTGTTTGTGCTAATGAGTAGTGATTTGAAATTGATTGAAGACTGAAAACTAAAGACTATTCAAAATCATAATATTGGTGGGGTATAGATGTAAATCTAGATTCAACCAGACCGAAGGAAGGAAAGCCACCTTTCCATCACCAAATGACCTTCAAGGTGGTATCCATGCACGGTAACTTGTCATGTGGCAAGTTGGCCCTTTGGGACAACACAAACAAAATTGTCAAGGAGAAAGGGATCGAATGGAAATTTAAAATGTTACAATTATTCAAACACCTTTTTTTTATCAACATTTATTATATGTAACCCGAAGTTAATTCTAAAAGTACAACTTAATGATGTGATATAACATTTTATATATCAATACCATTTAACATTAAATTCTATTTAAATACTATACAAAATCCACAACCAGTCTAAAAGCAATTTTAACAGGTTTTAACAATTTACCATTTGAAAAATTTTATAATGAATGGACAACTTTGACTATATATCAGAGTTGGGGCGAATCCACTATTTTACGAATCCAAATTTACAATATACCTTCGAATCTCGAATCTGAATCTTGCAAAAAATTACAAACATAAAAGGAAATAAAAATTTAATAGAATAATTGAAAATACAAAAAATAACTAAATGTATCATTCTTTCTTATAATCCATTCATTACAACATTAATTCATACACTCAGTTAAGTGTTAAATTACTGGTCAGGGGACTGGTTGATGTGTTCACCCTATAATTATAATTGGCTATGAACCACCAATAAGCATTAATTAGAGCTCTAAAACAAATTTCACTTGAAAAATTGAAAAATAATTTTATTTAAGGATATCAGTCTCGAATCTGAAATTTTCTCAGATCCTTGAATCTCAAATATCCGTAGGATTCAAGGAATTTGAGGACTCATCCCTAATATATATGCATCCACATTTTATTTTTTATAAAATCACAACAAATCATGTATTATACTGAGAACTTAAATGTGGTGCAATCATATTTGTCAAATAATAGTCTTTATTGTTTTGTTTAATTATGAAATTTTGTCACAGCTTAAGTTTATAAATTTAATTTTAGCCTTATTAAATAATTAGAGTTTGATTACTCCTTTTAAACAGTTATTGACCACCTTAGTAAGGGTTCTTGATGGTCAACTTTGTTGCTCTTATCTCTGTTTTGTTTCACCTTCTGATACGTAGGTTCACATGATGTCAGTAGATATGAACAAGACTGCTCAGAAGCTGGTGATACGGAACCTCTGAACTGTGAACATGCCAACAACATATCTGATACAAAGCTCTCCAGTAAGTTTGTTTCATTT
This sequence comes from Timema genevievae, assembly GCA_902155825.1. Taxonomy (NCBI): domain Eukaryota; kingdom Metazoa; phylum Arthropoda; class Insecta; order Phasmatodea; family Timematidae; genus Timema; species Timema genevievae. The sequence goes on along the minus strand of CABFWO010001521.1, from coordinate 132,294 downwards.
TTATTAAATTATTCTTCTGAAGTTAACTGCCCAGATGTTGCTTTGATGGCACTTATATCCATCCTTGCACTCAATCCTTTGGCTGGTTAGTACTGCTCGCACTATCTGGTAGGAATCCCATGTACTAAAGAGTTTGGGAAGTGTGCTGGCTCCCCGTTCCCTTCTACACTGAATTTAAACGAGCGAGTGCGAAAGGCCCCTCCAATTTTGCCGGGACAGGTATTTTCACATGAGCTAAAAGATTTAAAAAATTATTTTTACCTTGATCGTGTTGGTTTTGGGGCTTTTTTTTTAGAAAAAAACATTCTTTTTAGTAACTTTTTATTTTTCTCTTAGTTTTCATGACGTCCCTAATTGGGTCCATTTTATTAACCTGGAAGTACCGTAAAGTCTTTAAAATAGACCTTGATATGGAGTATGAGCCCTGCAGGGGGTTGTGGACACTTGACTCTGCCAACCGGGGGATTGGGTTACGATATTTGCTCAGTATGATTGAAAACACAAACAAAAAATTCAAGATTATTTTACGATTGAAAAACCTAAGCCCTTATTATATATAAAGTTCTAATAAAGAAAATTCTGAACTAGTTACATCTAAGAGGGTAATTAACTAAAATTAATGAAAAATAAAAATAAAGAATCACATATATAAATAAATCAGTATGTGCACAATTTACAAAAATGTCCTGTGTCATTAGCTACATCTCCTCTATCACTTGTGTAACTCCAATACTGCTCTCTAACACACCAGCCAGGTCTTGATTGGCCGCAGCACCTGGCTCAACTACTCACTCTCTGTGGGCTTGGCGTCAGGGTAGACTTTGAGACTGTATCACCGAAACATCTATGGGGCAGTTAGTAATAAAATAGTGATAAGACTTGCATGCTTATTGCTCAGAGAAAAAAAAATTTTTCACTTTATCTTTCCCTAGTTGTTATCACTCCTTTGAGGTTCCCACCCCTCTATTCCTACTCCAGGGGTACCACCATTAACCTTAAGAAGAAACTAGTTTCAACAGTTGTCAAATTGTTTGGTGTTTGGATTAATAAATCAATATTACTCTTAATAATATGCATATAAACAAACAGTTATACTGTAAACAATACTAAACAAAACATTTTCAACATCTAAATGTTAGTTAATTTAATTTATATGGAATATTTTGTAAACAATTTTGATTAATTTTATATACTTGGCAAATTTGCATTTTTAACTCTTGTCAAGGGGTGCGACGTGAAGAGAGCTTTGGGAAATTTTGAAATTTCAGAGTCAAAAGTGGGGGAGGGAGTTAGTATTTGAGAGAAAAGATAATTAGGCGTGTACATGTTGTACTACCCAACTTAAAAACTTTTACTAACGTAGGCCTTCACTTAGAACTATTTCACATTCAAATTACACAAATTCACTACCTACAGGTGAATTAAACAATAGAACTATTTTTTTTTTTAATAACAGTGTTTTCATGAGAAATCTTCTGGTTTTCCTGTTTGGGCAGATAGGACCTTTCTAAAACTTATTGTTATTTACTTTTCACTGACTCTGAAGACAATCTTTTGTGTAGCATGCACTCTCAAATTATTTAAAATATATTTTATTTCTATCTAAGTTTTAAAATGAAAGAAGAGCTCATTAATATTTATTATATAAAGAGCAGCAGAGGGTTGTGAGAAACTAACTCCCCAAAGTCACCGTACAAGGTCCCAAACTACACTGTTAACTTATTTGAATGTTTTTAGATAATGAGAATGAAGAATTCTTCCTTACGCCACCATCATCACCCACTGAACTGAATAAAAGGTTGATGGATGATTTTTCTTCTGACGAGGAAATGTTTACACCAGAAGAGGGAGTTGATGTCTTCATTGAAGGGTGAGATTGTGCTATTTAAAGTGAAACTATGTATTGGCTCCATTTGTTTGATATCTATAAGTTTCTAACCTACAGGCCAGTTATCCACAGTAAAAAACATATTTAATAATTAGGCCATGTTCTTATATTACTTAATTATAAAATATAAAGAATATTAAAGTTTGAGGTTTTAAGGTGGGGTGCTAGTGACCGCGAGATTAGTGCATTAATTTTGTAGTTTTTATAGCATAAACATTTGCTGGCCAAAATAAATGAAATTTTTCTTCTATAGAAACATAGAGCTTAGTTTTCTGAACATGCTAATCTTAACAGTTGTTGAATATCTGTCATGAGCACAGTGGCATTTGGTGACAAACTTTTTAAATGAAGAGGAAAATTTGTCATTAAATTTCAGAACACCCTTGGCAGATATTCAAGAACTGTTGAGATTAGCATGTGCAGAAAACTAAGCTCTATGTTTCTATAGAAGAAAAATTTCATTTATTTTGGCCAGCAAATGTTTATGTTATAAAAACTTCTAAAATACTTCCCTAAGCTCACGCTCACTAGCACCCCATCTTAAAGTGGTTTCTTAATGTCTTTGCTTGATTGAAATACTAAGCTACGAGTTTAGTGCTAACACTCTATGTACATCCATAGTGAACAACCTTCCAAAATGGATATCCTCGTACTTCAAGCACTTGAAGAGTGTCCTTTGACACCACAAGAGTTCCCTCATGTGTTCAGGTGGCGACATGCTGTACTCCTTCACTCGGAGCAGGAGAGAAATATGTAAGTTTTAATTGAGGCACAAATGGTTTAGTTCCTCATCTTAAATGATTTTCCCTCTCAAATACTTACTTATGCTTAAAAATTCATTCTTGCTTGGTTGCTTGGATAATTTTTCACTGAGAGCCACTATTAGTACAAAAGCTAATACAGCAGAGTCTCGATAATCCGACCTGAACGGGACCAACGGGTGGTTGGATTACCGAAATGTCGAATAATAGGGGAACAGGTGAAGGAGGAGGAGGACAGGCAGACCAACATTTCCAAATTACTGTAAATAGAAGTAGAGAATAGGTATGAAATAAGGTTTGTTAGTAATAATTCTACAGTACTGTAATGCAATAAATTACAGAATTTTTATTTTATGTAAACAAAACTTTGGACTTAAAATTACTGTAAAATTAAATTAGTGGGAAAATGCAAAACTCACTGACAGTATGACCGAGTACAGTGCAAACAGAGCTACAACCACGGAGGTATGTGACTCACTGACAGTATGACCTAGTACAGTGCAAACAGCGCTACAACCCCGGAGGTATGTGACTCACTGACTGTATGACCGAGTACAGTGCAAACAGAGCTACAACCACGGAGCTATGTGACTCACTGACAGTATGACAGAGTACAGTGCAAACAGAGCTACAACCATGGAGGTATGTGACTCACTGACAGTATGACAGAGTACAGTGCAAACAGAGCTACAACCACGGAGGTATGTGACTCACTGACAGTATGACCTAGTACAGTACAAACAGAGCTACAACCACATAGGTATGTAACTCACTGACAGTATAACCGAGTACAGTGCAAACATAGCTACAACCACGGAGCTATGTGACTCACTGACAGTATGACAGAGTACAGTGCAAACAGAGCTACAACCACGGAGGTATGTGACTCACTGACAGTATGACCGAGTACAGTGCAAACAGCGCTACAACCACGGAGGTATGTGATCTCACTGACTGTATGACCGAGTACAGTGCAAACAGAGCTACAACCACGGAGCTATGTGACTCACTGACAGTATGACAGAGTACAGTACAAACAGAGCTACAACCACGGAGCTATGTGACTCACTGACAGTATTACTAAGTACAGTGCAAACAGAGCTACAACCACGGAGGTATGTGACTCACTGACAGTATGACATAGTACAGTACAAACAGAGCTACAACCACTGAGGTATGTGACTCACTGACAGTATGACCGAGTACAGTGCAAACAGAGCTACAACCATGGAGGTATGTGACTCACTGACAGTATGACAGAGTACAGTACAAACAGAGCTACAACCATGGAGGTATGTGACTCACTGACAGTGTGACCAAGTACAATGCAAACAGAGCTACAACCACGGAGGTATGTGATCTCACTGACAGTATGACCTAGTACAGTACAAACAGAGCTACAACCACATAGGTATGTGACTCACTGACAGTATGACCGAGTACAGTGTAAACAGAGCTACATCCACTGAGCTATGTGACTCACTGACAGTATGACAGAGTACAGTGCAAACAGAGCTACACTCACGGAGGTATGTGACTCACTGACAGTATGACCGAGTACTGTGCAAACAGAGCTACAACCACATAGGTATGTGACTCACTGACTGTATGACCGAGTACAGTGCAAACAGAGCTACAACCATGGAGGTATGTGACTCACTGACAGTATGACCGAGTACTGTGCAAACAGAGCTACAACCACAGAGGTATGTGACTCACTGACAGTATGACAGAGTACAGTGCAAACAGAGCTACAACCATGGAGGTATGTGACTCACTGACAGTATGACCTAGTACAGTACAAACAGAGCTACAACCACATAGGTATGTGACTCACTGACAGTATGTGGTATGTGACTCACTGACAGTATAACCGAGTACAGTGCAAACAGAGCTACATCCACTGAGCTATGTGACTCACTGACAGTGTGACCGAGTACAATGCAAACAGAGCTACAACCACGGAGGTATGTGACTCACTGACAGTATAACCGAGTACAGTGCAAACAGAGCTACATCCACTGAGCTATGTGACTCACTGACAGTGTGACCAAGTACAATGCAAACAGAGCTACAACCACGGAGGTATGTGACTCACTGACAGTATAACCGAGTACAGTGTAAACAGAGCTACATCCACTGAGCTATGTGACTCACTGACAGTGTGACAATGCAAACAGAGCTACACTCACGCAGGTGTGTGACTCACTGACAATGTGACGATGCTAGTGGGAAAATAATATGCACAACAATGTAAATTGCACGTCATGACGATATTTCGGATAACCGGCGTTCTGATTATCGCAACTCTACTGTAATAATAAACCAAACTAATTCTTAATTTAAAAAAAAAATTAACATTCCTTTTAAAATGACTTAGCATTTAAAAAAATTGTTTCTAAAGAATATAAAAACGAAAGCAAGATGTATTTCTCATTGAAAAGTTTTTGTTAAAATCAAATTTCTGATATTATTTAACTTCCATCATTTGAGTGCATTATAATCACACATATTCTATATATTACTATCAAATACTACACAATCTTGAACACAGCAACTATAACAAGATAAAAGTCATACTTATACCAACAACATTTTAACATACTAACCTCTTATTTTTAATTAATGTTCTAATGAGCCTTTGTTTTTAATAACGTGGTTATATATTATAAAGAACTGTCAAATTGCAGTTTTAATGTTTCAATTTTTCATTTGACTCCTGTTCTTATTCCCAATTTGTTTTCAATAAATCTTGGATTGAAGTTTGAAATCATAAGTCATAACTATTTGTGTTTGTCCAAAAATATCTTCTATATTTATCACAATTGGTCTCTTCTTGAGACTGATTCTGATTGTTCTGGACAAGATAGAGAATTATACACGAACCCTGAATCAAAATTGAAAATGTTTAATTTAGAGCACACAAATAATATCTGACAATATAATAATACATTCTCTATTTAGGATCCTTGAGTTATGGACTTGATGAAGTCACACTCCCTACCAACCTATTCAAACAGCAACAACTCTTGCTACATCCTTGGGACTGCAGTGCTACTATCTAACAATGATCTTAGCACCTATATTAAACACCATAAAAATAAATATGGCGGTTAAAATTTTCACCGTTTTACTGTTTGTGTCGACAGTTTTCCCATTGTTTTATGAAAATAAAATAGTTTGTTATTTTTAAACTATTATCATCGCGTCTTACTACCCGTTCGGGTTATACGCACTTACGCTAATGTGTAATGGTAGGGTGATTGTGAGATGAAATGGAGGACCTACAGTTTAACGTGGGATGATACAAATCACGGTGGAGGCCTGGCATTCCACACATTGTTACTTTTATAAATGGCAGGTGTAGCTTGATTAATCAACTTCTCATTATAAAATATGTTTGCTTCAGCAACACATATAATTTAAACTGTATGATAACGTAATATTCTGAGCTCTAGCGAATGTAAAGAGAATAATAAAACTGTTTCCAATCAAACACCCCATCCAGGACATGCCGACGACAAATCGCTTCCCTCCAAGAACTCAATCTCAGGTGAGGGGTGCATCGGCACCCTTGACAACAATTAAGACAAGCATGCACTTCTCTGTGTCCTTAAAAGTTCAACTGGCAAGGGGACATGTCAAGGAAACGACACACAAGTAGAGAATTCAGATACAGCCAGCAAGCTTACCTCGCGTGGTTTCACTATGATGTAGCTTATAAGATAGGGCCATAGTGTAATGTAACACAGTAAGACTGAATTGAGGTTTTGTTGATGTGTGTTATATCCATGTTTCTAGGTGGCTCACACCCAAAGCTAATCAAACAAGACGGAGACTAATGTCGTCGCCTCACCAGTCTTCTCCGTATGGCAACTTTACACCTCCCAAACACTCGTCATCTCCTCTGTCTTCACCCCCTGCAAGAGTTCTCCAATTCACAGACTGTGATGTGTAAATATGGACATCTTAACATAAATCACAAGTGCCTTTATATCACGGCTTATATTTTTCAAGTCAGCTAGCTACATATTTCAGATGTTGAGAATGTGATAAGAGAGGGGTCAGGGATATATATCCTTGTCTTAATTTATTTTACAAATATATAATGTTTATTGTTTCTGTAAATGTTGGGAATCTCCTTTTGTTGTAACAGAAAACAGCAATATATTACAAGTGAAAGCAAATGTTACCAATATATTTGCGTAATCAGTCAAGTCAAAGGTTTTGTATGGGAAAAAAAGCCATATTCTTAAAAATTATATAACGTTTTCTTAAAATTATGTTTATATTTTTTTAAATGATTATGACAATGAATGAATGTGTTCATTAAAGCTATTTTGTAAAAGTCTGCAAAATCACGGGTTTTTTTCATTTGACTTAAGCTTCTCAGTATCGATCATAACTGAACTTGAGTTCAGTAAATATATAATCAAAAACTTGACAATTCAAATAAAACTATAATTGTTTTGAAAGCTATTTTTGTAATCGTTTTTGAAAAGGAAAATAAGACTAGATATTAACCAGACCAGTGGATTAAACCGTCTAAGTATTAAGCTCAATTAATCTGGTTTGCAGGTTACAAGGTCGGGGCTCTTAATTCCAGACAGGTGTTCTTCAGGTATATTTCCTTTTATTCTAGCTTCCTCATTCCTACATCATTAACATAATTCATACACAAGGTCTGTTCAAAAAATATTTTTTTAATAATTTTTCCAGACTTACCTACAACCTATTCAGCCGTGTCACCTTCTAGGTTGATACACCGATCTAAATGTCATTTCCACTTCTTGGGGGTTGTCATGATGGATGAACCAGGATTTGTTTTTATACAGCTGGGACCTTTTCCTCCTGATGTTTCCCCTCAGACATCTCAACTCATCGATGTAATATCACCGATTCACTGCTTGTTCCTCTGGTAATTTGTGAGGAACAACACCCTCAACATAAAAAAAAATCAGCATGACTTTCACTTTCGACCTGACCTGCTGCATTCTTTTCGGTCCTAGCGAATTTTTTTCAAAACCACTGTGAAGACTGGGTTTTCGTATTGACATCGTAGTCGTAAACCCATGTCTCATCTCCAGTGATAATTCTAAGTTTTGTCATCATTTGCGCAGTCCAAAGTTCCTGACGGATCTCAGCATGATTGTCTCTCTGACCAGGAGTCAGCAGCCGTGGGACGAACTTTGCGGCAACTTGACATTCCAATTTTTCGGTTAGAATATTATTACACAATCTCATTGAAATGTTGCACTCGTCCTCAATTTCTCGCACAGTCAATCGATGATGGGAACGCACGGTTACCTAAAATTAGGCATCTTCAGTTGACCTTGAACATGGACCATCAGTTGACTGAACTGACTACCTTTGAATTGCTTAGACCAGTGTGGTCCAACTGGCAGCCCATGGGCCAAATGCAGCCTGCGGCCACAGAGTACCCCGGAGGGAAATTAGAGGGAAACCCTCAATGGCAGATGTGAAATAGCTAATGATTCAATTATAGATATTTATTCAAAGAGGTCATCTTTGTATTTTATTAGGCCCCTATGCATTTATTTAATTAATATAAATATTATGTATAAATATATATTTATAATACTAAGTTGTTTTTTGAAAGTGTAAATGTGTGCATTTTTCATAATACATTTTTGGGAGATTAATTAACCTATTTTTGACAGTAAAATTTGAAAGAATCTACCAACCAAAAATATGATTTAAATGTAAGTATTGAAAGTAATTGTTTATAAAGTATTGTTTGTAGGCCTATTCTAAGCTGATGGGATTATTAAATATACCTTTGGCCCACATTTTAAACTGAGGATCATATTTGGCCCTTGGGTTGAAAAACATTGGACCACCCTGGCTTGACCCATTCATAGCACTGTGTACGCCCTAAGCACTGATCACCTTAAACATCTGGAAGATGTTTGTCCCTGAAGTAGTACCAAGATGTTCGCCAATTAAACAGCTGCGATACAGATCGTAAATGAATCTAAAGATTGTTTATAGCTAAATCTTCACACCTAACTTAATTTTCATGAATTTGTTATAGAACTGTATCACTTTGAATCTTTATTAGTTTTTTACCTCAGATTATTTTATATTTTCAATTTTCAAAAAACAAATTGTTTTAATTTTAAAAACATGTTTTTTTTTTCAATTGACTGTTAATCAACTCTTATTTACAAAGCTAGATAGTAGATTTTAATACTATATATTTTGAACTCAAACTTGACTTATGAAAAATCTGAGCTTGCTTTTCTTAGTTTATTTATATGGTTCTTCAATTTATTTTCTTTGAATATATTTTATTTTGAAAAACAAAAAATCAAAACTAAATTTAAAATGCTTCAATTCTTCCAACTATATTTATTCCTAAATGTAAATTAAATTAAAAGCCAGACAAGAAAACAAAATAAATTGTAATATTTGACTTGCTATAGTTTGATGTTTGAAGAGAATTTAAATATTTCTTTCATTATATGTTTTTGCTATCAGATATGTGAAAACAAACTGTTGGGTTGATGTATACTTATTACCATCACTTTTAACAATATTCTATTAAATGAATATTAATTATCTAAATAAATTATCAAAGTTATCTCTAAGCCTGTGCGAACCTTAGAAATTTCTAATCTAAATTCGAATCTTGCTAAGATTCGGATTTGAAGTTTTCGAGTATTATTATTAGAGAGATTCGTGGTGGATTCTAAATTTTGAATCTAAGTAAATTTCAGATTCAGATTTGAAGGGTTTAGTTCGAAATTCAAATCTTTTCACACTTAAGATTAATTTCAACTTCCTATGGTCTTATACAGCAAACCATTATAAAAAAAATAGTAATTTATTTTGTCTATAACCTTTCATAAGTTAGGTATTCATGAGGCTTTTTTTTTATATGTTTAACTTAAGATTAAGTTTAAAATATTTTCAAAGACTCCTAAGGATATGTTATTTGATTGGGATTTGAAACATTTTCAAAATAAAATATTCGATTCAGCTTCATTTCGAAATTTTATTTTTAGTATGATATTCGATTCGAAAAAAATTCTGAGCATGATATTCGATTCGGAATCGATTCAAGCTGGTTTGCCAAGATTCGAATTCGACTCAAAATGGAGAATCATGGATTCACACAGGCTTAGTAATTATGATTATTCCTATAAAAAAAAATTGATGGAAAATTTTCATAATGTTTATGTGGCCAAAATAAATTTGTTTCAAAGTTTTTGATTATAAAAATCCCCACATCTCTTGTAACTTTGACCTTTCAAGAACATGATATGCTGAAATTTGACCCTGTCAATAATACGTGCTTCCATTTTGTGCTCAGTAGTGAGATATTTATCACATATCTTGAGGACATAAGATTTAACTAATCTGGTGCCTAATACCTCTAGTATGTGTTTTTGTATGGGTTTCCAAAATTACTTTATTAAAAATTCTTTTTACAGTTTATTTTTTACCAAAAAAAGAGGTGTGTTTCTGTATTGAGTGAGTTTTTAAGCCATTTACTATTAATAAAACGCTGTGTTTAAAATGTGCATAGTTTAGTATAAAATAAAGTGTTTACAACAGATGTTTGTGACTGCATTCAACGGATTACATTAAGAATGTGCAAACCTTTGAAAACTCCAGCTTCGTTTTGAATATTCATCAGCCTCGACTTCAATACTTAATAAAATTCCTACACATTTATGTTCAATTTTTGCCATTTTGAACTGTTATGTACACTCCTCCATTTGCTCTGAAAGGTAGGAGTCTTACCTTGACAGATTACACTATGGCCCTATCTTACAAGCTATACCATAGTGTAATAATGCAAAGTAAGGTTGCTAACTAACAAGGTAAACAAAGAATACATCATTATCACCATAGAACAAAATTGTGAATTATGTTTGTAATTTAACATTTTTTACAAACTATAATACCTAAGTCACATAATTATGCAACATATAATATAACTCTTCAACATTAAACCTTTTTCTCTCAAACTTTGATTTGTCTCTGAGATTACTTCATGTTATTCGATTCAGCTCCATTTTGGATTGCTAAGGGACTGCGCACTCTCCTAGAGTGCATAGAGATTGGCTTAGAGCTGAACCACAGGAAAGTACAGTACACTCTGAAAGAGTGTTCAAGAAATTAACTATTTACATATTTATGAAATAAAGTTAACTAAGCAAAATATAATATGTAATAAATAAAACCTGGTTTGGTGGCCACATGGTCTAAAGCGCTGCTCTCGTGTTGGATTAGATTGCCGAAGACTGGGAGATTGGGGTTCATTCCCAGTCTGGGGCACTGAGGGTGGATTTACCTTATTTGGTCCGCCCCGGGTATATTACGCCCCCAGTACCCTCCCCCGCTGGGCTCCTCACAATGCCCGGGATTTCATTCCCGAGTCCGCCAAGCTTCCAGCAGAGGTGAGCATCCCCATATCCACCACCTGGGGAGGCGCCCTATCGGAGTTGGTGCCCCACCTACTTTCTAGCTACCACACTTCTGTTTTCACCCTTCCTTCCACCCTTGGCAGTTGAATTTCCTAATCTACTCCTACCTTGTTCCCTCATCCCTAATTATCTATTTTAACTACTAACTAAGATAAACTAAACTCACTCAACTATTCTATTCCCATTTCTGCTGGGGAACTCTATCACCCCCGATGGTACCAGAGGGCTGCAGGGCAGCCGCCTTTCTCCATATTGACTCTGAGGGCTCATCAACCACAATCCACCTCTCTTGTTTCCAAGGTGGTGGGTCATACGGTGCAGGGAACCCCTCAGAGTTTATATTTACTCCACTAACTTTTGTTCATACGACTGGAAAACTGTCCTTTGGATCACAAGGGCATCCCCCGTGTTCCTCCAGACACTCAGTTTTACTGGAATCCAGTTCCCAGGGCTTGTGCTTGCTCCTCCCGGCACCTACATTTTTTTATCCAGGCAAGGATTGTTACAGCTTATTTCCCTTTAACAATCCTTTTTTCTCTACTCACTCCTCGCTGAGACCGCACTAGTGTTCGTGTCAGTCTCGCCCTCCGTGTCGCTGTCATCTTCTTCGTCATTGTCATTGTCAGCGTCCCGTCTTATTCGTCCCTGTGCCTCTTTAACAACAAATATGGACAAAATAATACCACCAAATATGTTTTTTTTAAAGTTAATACCTGGGTATATTCCTGTCAATCATTTAATAAGGGATTAGGCCTATTTAAAATACCTAAGTTATGTAAATATGCATTGACACGATTCAAGTATTCGGATCACAACTTGGACCTAGTTTTATTGTACAAGTGCACTTGGTCCAAGTTATCTGCCATGGTTAGGGACTTGGACCAAGTGTTCTTGTACAAGTGCACTTGGCTCAAGTTAGTTGCCACGGTTAGGGACTTCGACCAAGTGTCCTTGTACAAGTACACTTGGTCCAAGTTAGTTGCCACGGTTAGGGGCTTGGACCAAGTACACTTGGTCCAAGTTAGTTGCCACGGTTAGGGGCTTGGACCAAGTACACTTGGTCCAAGTTAGCTGCCATGGTTAGGGGCTTGGACAGTTAAGAAGACATCAAAAAGAAGGTGGATTTGGTTTTGGAAAGTATCAGAGGGGTCATGGATATGTTTATACAGGAAGTTGAAATCTATAAAAAAATGTTTAGAAAAGAGAAAAAGGAAAGTTTGAATCCAGAACTGGATACTTAGGTATGAGGCTCTTGGAGCTTCCTCAAATTTCCTTCGCAAAGTAGCAGTTGAAGATGACACTTTCACCCACGGTTGAATACTGTGCAAATTGATGAACTGCTAGGGCCTATAAAACAAAAGATTCAAAAACTTTATACTAACATGAGAGCTGCATTACCTGCTGAACTGGGAGGGGGGAAGTTCCCTAAATGGTTTTCCACTCTCCCTCCAGACAAATGCAGATTTCACTTCCTCTAAATTTAACCTTCCCAATTCCTAATCCATTAGCGTAATTAGTACTTAAGCGTATAACCCGAACGGGTAGTAAGACTCGCTGCTAAATAATAATAATAATATAAATACAAGTTAATCCATCCAAATTAGGCTATAATTTAAACTGCATAATGCCAACCAAATCTAGTTTATATTAGTAGTAGTTACTGGTACATTTTAAGCTTGTATATTTAATATTACTGTGCGACTATTGAATATACATCTATAAGGAAAACCTCGTTTCACTTTATGAGGTAATTATATTATATTTGGAAATATAATACAATCATTTCACAAAGTGAAAAGATATTTCCCTTATAGATACATATCATATATAATCGTATATATTCGCATCCTCTGTCCATTTCCTATGTTTGTCCTTTATGTTGTTGATTTTACATGTTATTATCAAAGTGTTGTATCATTCTTTACAATTTTCATTTTTTCCCCTTTTGTGTTATCTCGGTTTCTTATTTTATTAAGTTGCGTTGCGCGTCTCACACTCCCTTTTAATGATCTCTGATAGAATGAAACCTAGGTCGGGGGCCTGGGCAGTAATGATTAATTTTCTTCAAGAGGCAGCCATTACCTCTTTGTCCAATAGCAGCAATGTAGAGTGTGAACTGTGTTCTTTTCACTGTAAAAGCCATATTATGTTTGTTCCTTTTATGTGTGCTACTAATGAATAATAGACCTGTAATTTATAATATTTAGTGTAAAAAAGCATTGAAAATATCTTACTGCACAAAGTATGGCTATACCATGTACTACAAAGTAGCAAAGCCCTATTTATGTGAAATGACAGATATACTTTTGTTATTTCTAAGTTGGCCCATAACAGGGTGTCTACCATCCGGGAAAATCAGGGAAAACGGGAATTAGCCGGGAATTTGGTAAATTACAATAAAAATCTGGGAAAATGTGGTTTTACTCAAAATATGAAATATAATAATCATTAAAACAGTAAATAATAATGTTATTCAAAGTGTAGTTTTTTGTAGCTGTGTAATATTTTTATAATTCCTAATAAACAATGTTAATACAAATTTTAAAAAATTTGTTTACTTAAATTTTAAAACTTATTATTATTCATAAAAAAAGATTAATAGAAAAATGAGGGTGGAGGTGGGGGAGTTAGAAGGATGTGACATACTTTTTAGTCGGGAAATTTAGGAAATGATCAGGGGAAAAGTCGGGAATTTCATTGGTCAAGTTGAGTAGACACCATGCATACTAGATAAAGATTTACAAATCGGCATAGCAAGACCTGAGATAAACTAATGATTAGTTTGTCAAAAATACAAGGTAAAAAGATGAAATTTCAAAGCGCCATAGTGATGACTCATCTTTTAGAAACAACAAAGGTAAATATATCTGGAGTTTAGTTTAGTTCACAAATATAGCCTAAAACTATTGGAATTGATTGGCTTCTTGTCATAGTTATTGGTTTACTCGTATTTGTGAAAGAGTCAGCATGGATATAGATAATAACAGATCCACTACTATATTATTTCTGTTTTATTTTTATTCCCTCCAGCCCAAATGTTATGCCTTCATAGTATTTTATATTGATTTGAACATTATAACAAATTTTATTTCATATTTTGACTCTTTACTTTCTCGCTACCTTACAGGTAGAGTAAGTACTGTATTCGTCTTATAAATCGAACTTGAGATTTTGATGAATGTCAATGTTTTATGACACCCGAATCTGAAAAAGTTGTTTTTGCAATGCCGCCTCGGAGTAGAGCCTAAACTATTTTACTGATCGGGCTAAAACTTGGCATCTAGAGTTTTCACAGGGCTTCTCCAAGGGGGTTTTGGAATTGGATGTCAAACCATAAAATTAAGGGTAGTTTTCTTTAGGGCAAAAAGAGAAAAAATTAATTTTATCAAAATCAACTAACATTTTGATTAAATTTAATTTCTAAGCATTGATAATATTACAAACAAAATGGCTACTCTCAATTTTTCGTCAAAATGACTTTAATTGTTCTGTACTGATGTGTAAATTATAATTTTTTATAATATATCCGTAACTCTTTGAGATATAAAATTACTTATCATTGCAAATATTTAGGTCTATTTATAATCAAAAATCTTTTATTTGTAATATATTTTTATAAAACCAATAGTTTTCAAGCTATACACAAATAATTTTTTTTTAACTTTTTGCACACTAAAAGTAAATTATTGCAACCCTCAAAAAAATCTAACTTCAGATGTTGAGATGTTGATGGATGTCGACATTTCATGAGCCCCCCCGAATGCTAAAAAGTGGAGTTTGCAATGCCATCTGTCCAGCCATAAAATTAAGAATAGTTTATTAAAGGGTGAAAAGAGAAAAAAGTCGATTATTTCAAAATCGGCTCTTAACGATTTTTATTAAATTTGTCATGGCTACTGTAAAAAGAAATAGACGAATCAAGGAGTGAAGTTAATTTGAATGAGAAATAAATAACCAGATAACAATTGATAAAGGAAAGAAAATTTGCAAAATTAAATTTAAGTAAACAAACAAGGTTACCAAAGTCGTTGAGACGTAACACGAAGTGTTGTTAGCGAATGTGAGGTGGAGAACTTTGTAGTTATCTTACCGAAACATGTCGGCAACATCTAAAACAGATTTCGTCTAACCGCTGTTTTTTGCTAAAAGGAGTAACGGGAAATAACCAAGACTGGACTTAGATCTGTTACCCAACCTTCACTTTGATTTTCCCATATTGTTTCATTCGTTATAACATGAACTTTAACTACCGTTGTTAAAACTTTGGATGTTGACTTAACTAGTGTTTTTAATTTATTTTAAATATTTATTCAGTGCTTTATTGTAAACTTGGGCATTATTTTTAATTTTTCGTTGTTAATAGTGTATTTCTTAAATTGTTTGTTTATGGACCTTTTAGACTTGTCGTCAAATGATTTTTTTTATTCACTAACTGTGTTGACGATGTTATTTTAATGTATGCTATTATATGACACTTTGTTATGAATTATAAGCACAATCTAACCAGATATTTGAATCTAAAGTCATTTAATTTCATTATTAATATTTCACAAATTTTATCTTTTTAACTTATTTATTATATTACTTGGTGCTTATCTTGGGTTCTTATCTAAGTCCTAGCTACATATGTTATGTTAGTTTACCTAATTGATTCATAATTTTTCGTTTCACCTGGTACACCATTGTATCATTTAAAAAAAACACTATTTTTTGGCTTAGAAATGTTTTGGCCCTGGGCGTTAGAATTTGGTGTTTTTTATCTGGTACGCATGGATATGTGTGTGCTTAGTATAAAAAATAGTTTAATAACATAACTAAACAAATACAACACTCCATCAACCTTCTCGTCAGCCTCTTGCACCTAGTGTCACATCACTTCACCACTCGTGGTGCTTCGATCTTCGATGTGTCTCGTCTCACATAAATATCGCTATCTTTATTTAGTTTAATCTTCGACTTTCTAGTCAGATGTAGTTGCGTTGCAATATTTGTTGATGATTTGTGGTTATGTTTTTCATTACTTTGTGCATTTCCTGCTAGTGTCAGCCAAATATTTTGTTCAAATTTTGCTACGTAACAAGTGATTTATTTTGTCTTGGTATTTAACTCACTTTTCAAATTCATTATGTCTATGAGAAGAAAAAGAGAAAGAGATAATTGGAAGAAAATATGAACCCGGCAAGGCTAAGGTACAGGAAAACAAAGCTATGGAGGATTTTAGCAACATGATTCGTGGATCGGCGGAAAAATTTGTTTGTTCACGTCATACAACAGATAATGATTGCGAGGGCTCTATGAATTGTAAAGACAAAACTGGGGAATCTGTACTAGGCGTGGATGGTACTTAACTAAGTTATGAAATGAGGAACTCAAGCGATTATCAATCAAGTTAGAGAACTAAAGCAAAGAGAGGCAGTGTTAAAGTGCCTAATAATAGTAGAAGAAGAAAAAAGCCATCGACCCGGACAAAATTAGATACGGGCTGAAATTTGGCTCACTTTTTATCCTCTAAAATATATCCAAAGTCCCAAAAAAAATCCAATGGAAGCTTCGTGCTGCCATCTTGAATAAATGGTAGCCATATTGAATTTTTAGGATTTTGGCCAAATTTGATAAATTATTGTATTAGTTATAGTAAGATTTATTTTATTTTACTGTTTAGTAAAGCATGTGGAAATAATTTTTAATATTAGATCATATTAGCATGTCTTTAAATTTGATAGACCTACAAAAATGGCGTTGTTATTGAAATTAAATCAGTAAACTTTTTAACTTTACATGTAATTTATTAATGAATTAATTCAATACCAGTAACTTATAAAGAAAATACCTTTTTTTAATATTTACATTATATGAATAAACTATAATTTTAAGCTTTTCCAGCTATTTTACTGTTTGAGCTCAACTGTGTGTGGTCTAGAAAGATTCTTTGCACAGTGATGGGAGACTCATCATTTTTAAAATGAGACTCCATTGAGAATACACGGTGCTATACCGATCATGGCTCCATGATAACTAATGGCACTCCTCCTCGGTAGAGTCTGGATATTAGGCATGCGCACACAGCAACGCCCATATCTTATGCATGCACATACAGCATGTTAAATGAAATGGTATATCTTTGTCTATATACTGTTGCTATTTTGAAATATATTCTTACATTACTCATTTCATGCTGCCTCGTTTATATCATACTATGACTTTTACCCAACCCCGTATTACCATACATTTTACCAGCAAAATCCTTCACAATTCACGTTGGTACAGTGCGGAGTAGCGATTTAATAGTTTGGCATTAAGCTAGGTATTTAAAACCATTCACAAGTAATTATTTATTAAGAATTAATAGCCAGAGCTATTATTTATGCTTATTAGTAGGGAATTACTCCACTAGATATCATATTCTGAAAATTTAAAAATGACACCTGGACACGGGAATCGAACCCGGGACCTCTGGCTTAGTACGCCAATGCTCTAACCACTGAGCTATCCAGGATTCGTCCCGTGCCCTGGGTCATTCTTCACTCATATTTTAAAGCAGAGTCTATGATGGACTGGCGGAAATCGTCGGCTACAAGTATGTGATTTCTATGATGGACTGGCGGAAATCACATACTTGTAGCCGACGATTTCCGCCAGTCCATCATAGACTCTGCTTTAAAATATGAGTGAAGAATGACCATGGGCACGGGACGAATCCTGGATAGCTCAGTGGTTAGAGCATTGGCGTACTAAGCCAGAGGTCCCGGGTTCGATTCCCGTGTCCAGGTGTCATTTTTCAATTTTCAGAATAATTATTTATTAATTTGACATTTATTAAGCTAAGTGCCTTAAGCCTAGAAGCCTAGGTCTTAAAAACATTCACAAATATTATAGTTGTGCAGGCAAACAAACACTTCTATTACTATGTAAACTTTATCTATGCATAGCCATAGAGCGATCAGAGAGGATAGAAGGAATGCCATTGGTAGATCGTGCAGGAGGGGCCGCGCTCTTGAGGAGCTGATCTATGCGCATCAATTCGAGGTTGCGAACCAGCCCGGTAATCCCCCCACCTATGTGGGGAGAGGTGGGGTGTCGACTAACATAGCCGTCACCTTGTGTAGCCAGCAGTCAATGGGCGTGGTTGATGGCTGGTGATTGGTCGAAAATATCATGATCAGTGACCATAATCTGATCGTCTTTGACTTAACCACTGGGGGAATGGTGGATGGAAATGAGGAAGGGGAAACAAAGAAGTACAACATCAATAGAGCAGACCGAGACAAGTTGAGAGGGAACTTGATGACGAGTTTAGTGTCAGAGGGTGACAATGTCAACAAAAAGACCAAAGAGCTAACGAGGGCCCTGAAGGAAGCAATGAGGAAATCTATACCTTTAATGAAAGGGAAATTAAGGTTGGAAATAAACCATGGAACGATAGACTGCAGGGCCTACGGGCAAGGGCAAGAAGGACCCGTAGAAGGTGCCAAAGGTGTAGAGACCCAGAAGGTCAAGTAGCCCTACTATGAATTTATAAAGAGAGTAAAAGGGCATTTGAGGATGGACTAATAGAAGAAAAGAGGAAAAGCTGGGAGAGATATATTAAAGAAGAATTTCAGCAGGGACCGTGGTAAATCCCCTTCAGGATAGCCTCAGGGAAGATCATACCCTCAGCAATGAAGTCCATCCTTAAAAGGACTGACGGCAGTATAACGACCTGCTGGGAGGAGATTGCGGAATTTCTAATAAATACATTGTTGCCTGACGACGAGGAGGAGGGAGAAACAGAAGAACAGGAAGAATTAAGAAAGAAAATGGCAAGGGATGAATATAGAAATGACGAGCCATTGGAACAAATAAATCCGGAGCAGGGGATCAGCACCATTGGCAAAATGGGGAAAAAGAAAGCATCTGAGCTGGACAGGATAAAGTTCGAGGTGCTTCAAAGATAGTAGACCTCATAGCTCCTTATCTACTGGGCTATTAAACGTATGCCTCGCTCTAGACAGAATCCCGAACATCTGGAAGCAGAGCGAGGTGATAGTGCTTAGTAAAGGTAAGGACAAAGACCCGCAACTTCCGAAGTAATACAGACCAATCTGCCTGCTAAATACACTGGGGAAGGTTCCGGAAAAAATCCTCTGTGAACGCCTGCTTAAGCATAGGAAGATTATAGGTAGTATGTATGCACCAGCAGCAGTATGGCTTCAGAAGCGGCAAGTCTACAGAGGATGCTTATCTGTAGGACAATGGAGCTGATTAACTCCGGTACGGAGAAGTATGTGGTAGGTATCTTCGTGAACATCTCAAAGGACTTTGACAACTTGTGGTGGCTGGCATTGTTTAAAAGTCTGAGGGATTTGCAGTGTACAGGAGGCTTATATAAGAGCTTCAAGGATTACCCTAGGCACAGATATGCTACCCTGAGATTCCCAAGAGCAAAGGTTCAGAAGGTACTAACCAAAGGTTGTCCTCAGGGATCTGACTGTGGACCGGTCTTCTAGGACATCGGATTAGAACCCGGATTAACGCTGTTAGAGACATTACCCGAGACCCATGGAATAGTCGCATTCGCAGATGACCTCCTGATAATGGTGGAAGGTAAGCTCTAGGAGGAACATAGAAGAAAAGAGCAACCGGGTACTAGAGGGTTCTAGACACCTGGTGTAAAAGTGTCAAACTGAAGATGACACCGTTGAAGACGACGTTCATGTTGTTTAGGAGAAAGCTAATTCAGAATCCTAGCATTAAGATCGATGGCAGGTAATCGGGAGAAACCATATTGTCAGATACCTGGGATTCACACTGGACAAGAACAGGAACTTCACGGCCCATATGGAGGAGGTGGTGGGCAAAGCCCAAAAGGTTATGAATAAGATCATAAGCATAGGTCAGCGTAGATTCCACTTAACTATGTGGATAATCATGACGTACCACCAAACAATATCACTCTCCATTGTCGGCTATGGAGCTTGTACGTGGGCCTACAGATTGAACAATGTAGTAGCGGCTAGAGCCATCCGGAGGATTCAGAAGAACATTCTCCTGAGGCTGTTGGGGGTCTACCGGACTGTGGTGACAGATGCCCTGATCGTCACCCTAGGTGTGTGGCCGTTGGATCTCCTGATAAGGAAAAAAGGAGTCAGATACTGGTTGAAGAAAAACAAGCTGGAAAAAGTGAAGATACTAACCTACCCAAAAGTCAAGAATGCTGGGGAAGCAGAAGTGGCACTGTTAGCAGAGTGGCAGAGACGCTGTGAGGAAAGTGAAACTGGGAGGCGAACATTTCAACTGTTTCCGAATTTTGTGAAAAAACTTGAGAATGGGCACCTATAACCGTCCCGGAGTCTGGTCCACTTTATAATATCTTTAAGATAGCAGGGATTGATTGACTCGAGTGAGTGTGTCTGTGGACAGGAGGTAACGCCAGAACATGTAGTATTGTAGTGTGTTCAAACCCAAGAGGTCAGATGACTCTTCCAACTGGCAATACAAGGAAGACACGTGGGACACATTCTGAGAGACCCAGTTAGATTGAAATCCTGGACTCTATTACATCGCAAGTATAAGACAAAGCTAGGAACGATTACCTGACAGCACTGAACGAAGCTAGAGATAGAAGACCAAGACTAGACAGACAAGAACTACAACACAGAACTGACGACAGTGACAATGATGACGATGACACAGTGAGTGGCACTTAGACATACACCAGTGGAAGTATAGGGTTTGAAATTTAGGTGATAACGTAAGCAACTCCTCGGAGAGGAGAGGCAATATATGGCCGGAATGTGACGGACGCGAGTTGGGACCTGGAAGACCAGTTCGGCTGATGAGCCCTAAGGGGGGATGAGGATGTCCTAACGACCTGAAGGACCAACTTTCCAGATAAAAAAAAAACCTTGATACGTGACAACACCCGCACACAGGAGAGAACCCTAGGCCGGGTAATCCCTTCTCTTAGGAACAAGAGAAAGGGATTGAGGCAGTTAGGCCTCCTGGGTCAAGATCGGGAAAGGTGACTGTCTTGCAGCCCCCTGCTCACCATCGTGCTTAGAGCAGAGATCCCGACGATGAACATCTACTTAGTAATAAGATTTAGTTAATTTAGTGTTGGTTAGGGTGTTAATATAGGGAGCTAGGATAAGGTAGTTCGAAAGTGGTGGAAAGTGGAGCACCAACTCCGATAGGGCACCTCCCCAGGTGGTGGATAGGGGGATGCTCACCTCCACCGGATGTATCGCTGACCCAGTGGGTAGCGGGATAACTGGCGGAGGAGAGTACCGGGGGCGTAAAATACCCGGGGTGGACCAACTGGAATGGTAGGGTAGTTAATACTTTCTTATAGTAAGTAGTATTTAGGTGCTTAACCATGTTTGCAATAATAGTTTAAATAAGTAAAAAAATGCATTGTAATAAATGGACAAATCAAAATGTAGCATAGAATGACTCGGATTTAAAGATTGTTAAGATACTGAGGCAAATAAACCGGGGGGGATGTATATTCACAGAACTACAGAAGAGAGAAAATATAAACATGAAGTTATATATTATTGTCCATTGTATGTAAAGATTAAAAAAGTGTACATTTTAAGTTTTGTTCAATGTTGTACGTAATTTTTATCACAGAACAAAATTGAGTTTTCTTGCTTTTACACTATTTGCAAACTTATCAATCACCATGTCATCAGAAATTGAAATGTCTCTGTGGATAGAAAGTAGAGCAAGCCCAACAAGTTGAGATACTTAAATAATACTTATCAAATAGTTCCGCAATCTCCTTAAAGTTGAAAAACATTCTTTCAGCAGCTGCAGTAGAAACTGGGAGCATAGCCAGTATTTTAAGCAGCCAGTGGATATTGGGATAAACTTCCTAGTGGCACTATAACAAAGCATCCATCTTCCTAGAATAAAAATGCTGGCTCAATACACGAAAATGTCCAGTAGCGTTGCATGTCAGTAAATGTCTTAAGGACATTACTGTTTTATCTTTCATCCAATGCTGAGAGTAGGTCCTATATGTAGTATTCTTCTGCAGTTTTGACAGGAACGTTATGTCTGTTCCTTTGGATTCCGCATATTCTAGGGACATGTTCTTTCACATCCAATGATATGGCAAGCTGTTTTGCTTCCTCATAAATCATGTGAGATTTACATTCAGCATTTTCGCTCATCATCTTCAACATAATAATAACATCATTTGTTTGTTTGATAGCAGTAATGAGGTCAACATTCTTGCTTTGCAAGTATTCTGACAAGTTGTAGCTGTGCCCTAATAACTTGCTTGCAACGCACAAGGAAATCAATAAATTGAAATTGCAATTAGTATGTAGGAAACTATTAGCTTTCCTTGAAGAATTATTTCCTTTCATCTCAGTTTGAATCTCTTCAAGTGAAGCTACTACCGGTTCTAGTAATTATTTGAAAACGAAAACAGCTTCATGGCGCAAAACCCAGAGAGTTTCACAAAATGTTTTCAATTTGGTCCCGTGATTATCAGGTTTCATTACGTTAATTTTCGTCTTAAGAATTTCAGTTCGTTTTGCAGATGGATGGAAAAAAATGCAGATCTCAAATAATGTCCAAAATCATTCTTGATATCTTGAATCTTGGAACTATCTGGCAAGCAAATATTTAATGAATGTGTGACACAGTGTGTATATAAATTGCTTTAGGATATGTCTCTGTTATAAGGGCCTGATCCCCTCAAAACTGGCCTCGCATAGCAGCAGTGCCGTCATAACCTTGTCCAAGCATTTTACTCAGGTCAAAACCAAGAGTATTTAAGGTTACTTGTATTATGCTAGCTATACTTGAGCCAGTGACGTCATACACTGGAACAAACGTGAGGAAATTAATCTTCTTTTAACTTCATAGTATCTTCATCCAGATACCGCAAACACAATTAAAACTAGTCAGTTTGAGCAATGTATATGGTTTCATCTGCAAGTACAGAAAAAAAAATCCGGATTTGGAAATATTTTGGCAGATGTGTTTTTGGATTAGACCTCCAAATATTTGTATTATTTCATTTAGAATGACAGAACTAACATACATCGCATTGCCACTACTTGTAAGTATATGATCTTTCAACTGTATAGTGTTCACAGGGGCTAGCTCATATTTAGTTTCAAGTGCATGGATAAGGTATATCCTATTTTTGTTAATCTGTTATTGTGTTAAATACTGTTGGTGTATTTCCTCACATACTTTATACAAGGATCAGACTGCAGTTTTGAACGTTAGCAATTCTATTTTATATTTTTAATTCGGGTTTTATCTTTCTTAATAATATTGATTTAGTTATTATTTTTTTCATTTTAGCATATTTAAAGCCTTCAGGCACTTTAAAAGTTAATATACCGGTATTTTATTTTATATTAAATATGCTTACTAGGTGAATTGGATGGTGAACACAGGATAAAAGCTGAGTTTGCAGTTTTTTTCCGTTCTAAGAGATACCCAGGTCTTTCTCGTGATCGTATGATAACACTGTCCAAACAATCAGAAGGCTGAGATTTAAACGACATTCTTACGATAGGTCCAAATTATCCTTTAAAATAAGAATGGTCTCTGACCTAGGCAAAGATATGTAAAGGGAGCTTTGACATAGAGACGAAAGCCCAGGGAACAATACAAACAGACACAACCTGACCATTTAGGAGATATAACGTGTGTGGCACGTGCGGGAATATTTTAATAGCAAAACGTTAAAAAAGATATAATAAAACAGTATTTTATATATATGTATGTCAAAAGTACTTATAACATGTTATAAGTATAAAATATATGTTCATAAATCAAACTGAGGGTGTACAGTTATTAAATAAAAGGTTTCATTATCAACGGTATAAAGAATCGTGCATCGACATTTACAATACCCATGATAGCTTATTGTGGGATATGAGCCAAGTAAATCATCGTAACAGTGCCATCGCCATAAATTGGGCTCAAGACAGGGATATACACGAGAAGAGATCCACTGTCTTTCAACTGAGAGGCCAATACATCGAGGCACTACAATAGGTGCACAACATAAGGGCATACATCAGATTGTAGCAATTTGCGCCCTAGCTGTGGTGCATGTTACATCAAGACGTAGCAACTGGTTGTCGCCACTGCTTGCTCTGCATCACAAAAGGGTGCGAAAATTTCCAACATTTTGTTCAGGTTCTTCCAACAAAATCCGGCCCGAATCATTATGACCCCTTACGGAAGTTGCTGCCTACCACACAGGCGTATAGTTTAGATAATAGGGATTAGCTATCCCGGGTTTTTGCTGCATCCTTTTCCCATTGACTACTCATTTGTAATATAACACTGTCCTGTTTCTTCTTAACAATGGCGCGCACGTTTGCAGCATTAAGGAAACACTTTTTAATGGTAACTACTCTTTTCATGGTTTCGAAAAATATCTAAACTATCCTTCAATTTTTTACAAGTCCCAGAGACAAGCTGCCTCAATGCTTCATGGAAATCTGTTCCTACACATTCTGAATTTAAAAAGAGTGCACAGTACTTGCACAAGGCACCCTCTTTAATTTTCGAGAAAGAAAGTCAATTAAACACGTATAACCATTTCAGTTGAAATCTGCGTTTGAAATGGCCACAGTCTTCTGTAGGAAAATTATATTTGGAATCAGGTTTCCACACATTACGCAGAACATTAACCTTGCCTTCCATTTTTAATAATGGTGTTGCATCAATATAATTATGATACTTTGTCATTATTACCATTAAAAGAAGGAATAGACTGTACCTGAGCTTCCAAGATTCTTATCTCATCTCGTGGCGTTGGCAGTGTTTTAACTTGAGCTTGTTCTTGTTTATTGCGTCTGTGACGAACCACGCTCTTGATTTTTTGATTCCATATCGCATTGGGATTGGGTTTCGTTATCACAAGATAGAGGTTTCTTGTAAAGGTGAAATAATGTTTTTTTTCCCACCTCTCTTCATTGTTTTAACAAAATAATACACACGTTACTGTTTCACTATGAAGTCATGAACTACAGTCAGCTGTCACCATGTCACTTACTCGGTAAGAATAACAGAACACACTCAACCATCACTCAACAACAGACTGATTCGAGCTTGTTTACAACATGAAAGTGTCGAGTTACTGTGAAGCGAAAGCAGGGGAGAAGATACAAGTGATAGTGGTGAAGAGTTGGGGATGAGGCGTTGCTATTGACATGCGCGTGCACACAAAGTGGGGTGATGACATGGAGAGGTCAAATAAAGGTCAAGTGACAGTGGCAGCATGAAACCATATACATAATGGGTATAGCCGTACAGGGGTAAAAATATGTTTTGGGGGAAAATATTTATTTTCTATCTGAGCTAATATTATTTTGGTGAGACAGACATTTTGGGAGCTGCAGCCCCCCCGGATACGACCCTGGGTAGCGAGGAATATCTAGTTAGTAAATTATTAGTGAAATTTGTTTCAAATTTTCAAAACATTGCTTTTAAAAGTGAGATTGTTAAAACTGGTAGACTAATACCTGAACTTCCACAACTCACTTTCAGTAAGGGAAGTAAAAATCAATTTTCCACACAAATTATTATGATGTCTACCCTTGGATAAGCGGATTTTCTAAAGTTAATATTCTCTTTTGTTGGCCGTGTATTTTAATGTCTGCCGAGAGAAGTTTGTTGGAACACAAATGGAAATGACTGAGTTCACGTTTCTTTGACGACAGCATCATAATTACTGATTTGAACTCTTGTAAATTTCTTTTTGTATTCGCCCACACAGGACCACCGCGCCAACACACTCACTTCGCACTGCAACACTCGCTTCACCCGCACCATTTTATTTTATTTGCTCACGTGGGATAGCTTCTAATAAGCGAAAAACTATGTGTGTGCACGAGTTTGATATGGAGTGTATTGAAAGTTGGTATTTCTGATTTCACTACGTGTTTGCCGTTGCAGGAACACCCGGAAAAGTCTAAAGAATATCAAAGGATGTACATAGAGACAAATGACTATATTTTAGAAGCTATTGGAGGATACCTGAAAAAGACCAGCAATTTCCGTACGTGTATTGAGTTTGCAAAGAAATGGTGCATAGTCAGAACAAAATGAGAAGTAAAATAAAACATGTTCTGCCGATGTCGGAATGACTCACAGTTGGGTCAGGTCGGGTAGCTGGTGCCAATATAGGTATAGCCTAGTCCGAATTATTTGGGGGGAGAGTTCACCCGGATTAAGGGGAAGTCTGAATTAGTGAAACAAAAGCTTACCCTAAAAAAGTTTAAATACAAATAAATGAAAAATGTGATTGTTAAGGTTTAGTATAATAAATTGTACGTACTAACTTAAATGTGTTAATATTTAACTATGCAGAGTATAACATTATTAAATGGCAGAGAATAAATTAGGCTACGTTGTAACCTCACTGACGCGAAGTACAAGAATGAAAAAGACGAAAATGACGCACTAGATAGTTCTTAAGATGAACAAAGTAACTGGACTACTCGAGTCATAAATTCAACACTCCCACTCTTTGTTCATTTGTATCCCTAATTGACAGAGATTCACGATTCATACTAAATTTCTTTTGTGGCAAAACCTAAGTTAAACAATCTGCTAATTGGTCCTCAGAACGCACATATCAGACAACTATAACATTGTTTTCTACACACTAGCGAATGTAATGGTACTTAATATATGTGTGTTTGGTCATTTGGTGATGCTCACAGTACTTAGCCAACCTAATTGCACTTTGGTTGTCCACGAAGAGTGTGGTAGTCTCACTGGAAATCAGTTCAAGTTCCGCGAGAGTCATTCTTAGCCATACACTTTCTTGAGCTGTTGAAGGTGCTGCTATATATTCATCATCTGTAGTTGACCTACTGCCACAACCTTGAGATGACCAGGTGACTGGTGCTCCTGCTAAAAGACTTATATATCCCTTTGTAGATTTTATTGTAGTTTTATCCCCAGCAGTCAGCATCTGAATATATACAGTTAACTCAGGTTGATTTCCTTGGTAGCAAATACCATAGCTCCTAGTCCCAGCTAGATATCGCATTATCTTCTTAACTGCTGTCCAATGAATGTCTTATGGCTCATTTAAAAATCGACTTGCTTGATTAATTGCAAATGCAATATCGGGACGTGTCATTATAACAAGAAACGTCAAACTTCCAACTCTCTCTCGATAAGGTTCATCGATAACCTTATTATATTTTCCATCATTACTATGTAAAACCAGATTTGGATCAGCTGGTACTGCTTGGGATTTGCAATCTTGCATAGAGAATTGTTCAGTACTCTCTCAAGATATCCTTGTTGATTTAAAAACATTTTCTTATTTTTTTCAGTCCCTTTTGATCTCAATTCCATCAAAATAATTGCAGTATTCTTCTTTCATTTCGAACTGTGCCTTAAGCTCTATTATCACAAGTTCCATCATTTACGAGCAAGTACTTAACACCATTCCATCGTCCACACATAATGCAAACCAAACTTCAACGTTATCAATCATTGTTATGAAGACACATTAATCTGGTTCCAAAGGCTTGAATTAAAATGATTTTTAAAATTCCAGGAATTTCTTACTCCAACATCGTGGAGACTGCTTTAGTCTATACAAACTCTTCCTCAACTTGCAGACCATGTTTGCATCACTCTTCTCGAAACCTTTTGGCTGTTTCATAAACAATTCTTCAAGCAGTTTGCTATATAAACGCAGTTTTTATGTCAAACTGTATCATTTCCATGTCATAAACCATTGCAAGTGCAAGAAGTATTCTGATTGAATCATATCTGATTACGCATGAAAATGTTTCCGTATAATCGATACCTGGCTTTTGTGCATATTCTTTTTCACACAACCGTGCTTTGAAACGCTCATTACTCCCATCGGGTCTTCTTTTTATCTTATATACCCACTTGCAGCCTGTAGCTGATCTATTTAAAGGTAGATTTGTCAAGGTCCAAGTTTCATGAGTAATTAGTTTCATGAGTAATTAAAGACATCATCTCTTCCTCCATAGCAACGATCTATTCCTTACAAAACGTGTCAGTAACTCCTTCCTGGTATGTTTGAGGATCCTCATAAATTGCTGCACATGCTGTTTCAATGGATACTTGACAAACACCAAATCGTTTTGGTGACCTTAGAGTAGCTCTTTAACGAAGTATTGGCCCTGTATCTCTCTTGTCTTGGCCTACCTCCTTGTTTGGCAGCCTTATCAGATGTGGTAACACTTTCCTTGACTTCTTGCTCTTTTAGTTCATCGTTCTGTGAAGTTAAATTATAAATGAAAAATTCTGGATAGTTAATTACAGCATCTTTACTAATTTCTTTATTACATTCAACGTCCCGAGCTAATGTGACTTTTATACTACTTGGATGATATATTCTGTAGTTAGTACTATTACCGTCATAGCCATTAAAAATGGCCTTCTTAACCTTGCTTTCAAATTTAGTACGGGCTTGCTTGGGTATATGCTCATAGGCATCTGCCCCAAATTTACACATATGCTTCAAAGTTACCTTTTTCCAGTAAACTTCTCGAACGGTGCTTGGCCGCCGATTTAAAATGTAAACACTCAGATATACTGCCTCTGCCCACAGTTCCTCTGGGAGTTCTGCATCAATCAACATGGTCCTAGCGCATTCCACAATGGATCGATTTTCCTGCTCGACACGCCCATTCTGTTCCGCACAATATGGAGAAGTTCTCTCGTAAATATTCCCGGTTTTCTTAAAATGCTCTGTAAATTTTTCGTTCACAAACTCGCTACCATTGTCACTCTTAAGTACTTTTATTTTGTTTCCAGTTTCGTTTCTGCTATCTGCTAGAATTGTATGAACATATCAAAAACATCACTTTTGTACTTAATAAAATACACCAAACGATATGACGTTCAGTCGTCCTTAAATAGCAATAAATATTTGGCTCCTCCCAGTGACGTAACCGGCATTTTACCACAGACATCTGTGTGTATAAACTCGCCAGGGTTACTTGCATGAGGATTAAGATTTTCATATTCATTTTCATTGCAGTCGATGTGTCTTGCCAAATTTACATGACACACAAAACAGCTTGTCTACCTTTAACCCTGGTAGTAAACAGTTTGTTCACCTTTAACCCTGGTAGTAGTCCCTGACTTGCAATGTTCTTGAAGCTATTGATGCCTGGATGTCCCAGTCGTCCATTCCATAGCTTCACTGACTCCTATGCTGAATTAGCTTGCTCAACAGTTTTATTCTTGAAAAGCATCTTGTAACATTGGTTAACCATTTTAATTCCAGTTACAACAAATCGATTCTGTTACCTCGGCGTATGAGTCTCACGTACTTATGAACGCACTGAAGCTAATTGGCAAACTCTCGAGTGTTTTTGCAATTTTGTCCACGTCGGAAACAGCTTCTCCAAAGTCCGCTAATGACAGCGCCATAGACTCAATCGTACTTATATGCTGAGCAATATTATCGTTTGGATTCATCCTATAGCTGAAGGACTGCTACTTGAGACTAACCTTATTTACAGAGCTACGTTGTTTGTGAACGTTCTTGAGGCGATTCCACATCTGAGCCGCCATCTTGCATGCGATGATTGTTTGTAACTGTCTATACTCAAGTCTCGCTGAAATGATCAACATTCCTTTTCGTTCCCGTCGTTCCATGTCTTAACCTTTTCAACTTCAGTTGTTGCTAGTTTTTCCTTTTTGCCATTTATGATATCCATAACTTTCTCCGTACGCAATATTATTTACATATGATATTTCCACGGTTGAAAATTATTACCATCAAATTTCTGAATGTAGAAATTCTTGACTTTATCCACCTTTGTAAGTAACCTTTATGCTCTTTTCACAAAAAACAAATCCGCTAGAGTGAAATTCTCCGAGTACTCACAAAGAAAAAAGACTGCATCAAAAAATGGCATCTCTTGCGTGCCGGCGTTTTAGTGTCCGTTCACAACGTGCAAATCATTTTAACATGGCACTTTAATCATTAACACATTGATCAACAATACTGGGCCCATAACCTGTTAAGGTTAGTATAATAAACCGTACGTACTAACTTAAATGTGTTAATATGTGATTATGCAGAGTAGAACATTATTAAATAGTACAGAATAAAGTAGGCTACGTTGTAACCTCACTGACGCCATGTACAAGAATGAAAAAAGCGGAATTAACGTACTAGATAGTTCTTAATATGAACAAAGTAACTGGACTACTCGAGTCATAAATTCAACAGTAATTATACAGGTATTTCCTATTAAAATAAATAAAATGTATCACTGTAGAGCCTTAATTTAAAAACTAAGAAATTTAGGGGGGAGTGGTCTGAATATCCAACATCGACTAGGTCATTTAGTTCTCTAAAGAAAAACTGATTAGACAAGAAGGGTTGCGTGCTTCACAATATTAACATGCTTCTGTACAATAAGGACGTCTAAACTGACATGTATGTGAACAAATGGTGTATGCATGTTTTCCATCATTGACAGAGTACAAATGCAGTAAGACATTTTGCCCCAAACATTAATTACTTATGTATGCGGGCAGATGTCCAAAACAGTTTTTAAAGAGTATTAAAATAGTTTCTATACATCTGCCCACGTTTGTGTAGGCAAATCTATGTCATTGTAGACTAATATTTAACTTTATTAAATAATTGACATACATAATAGGATTGGTAGAATAAATTGTATTGTTCAATGTATCAGATCCGTGGTTATGTAACGGATAATGGCTATACTATACTGGATGGACATAAACTCACCCCTTGCAACGGACCAACTCATGACGTTTGTCATCTGCTTGATGGCGAGGGGACAGATTTAATCCTTTCTGCTGGTGAATAAAAGTTTATTTAAATAGCGAAGTACTATACCCCGCTTGACTGAAGACACATTTACATTAAAGGATATAAAATTCCGCTTTAAAGATAGGTAATATTGTACAAATAAGAATAAAATCTTTATTGTATTTAAATATGTAGCTAACACCCATGTTGTTTACATTCTGCCAAGACTACAATATATTTAAAATTAGTTATTAGCTTATATAATGGTTTCAAAAATAATATTATATTTAAAGTTTGATGACTAAAATGAAAAAGGTAGCTTCAAACTTAATTACATTTGTTTGAATTACACACTATGTGTAATAGTTTTACATTCAAATAATTATCATTTAGTTTATAGACTTGTATTAAGTATCACTATTTTACAATGTTTTTTAAACTTGTCTTTTAGCTTCTATATGCTATTCCGTTTAGGAGCCATATTATATTTAGTGTTCGATAACTATAATGGAATAAATTAGCTTAAAACTTAATTACATGTATTTGAATAACACACTTTGTGTAGTAGTTTTACATTCAAACTATCATTTAGATTATACAGCTTGTAGGAAATATAACTATATTACAATATATTAAAAGTTGGCTCTCAGCTTGTATTTTGATTTCAGAAACCATATTATATTTATTGTTCGATAACTATAGTGAAATAAGATCTCTTAAAACCTGATTACTTTTGTTTGAATGACAAACTTTGTGTAGAAGTCTTACAATCAAACGATCATTTAGCTTATAGGCTTGTAGGAAGTATTATTATTTTAGCCTAAATTGACTTGTTTAAAGAAACAAGTCGTGAGTGTTGAACTTAGTTATAGTCTTCAAACCTTTTGTTAACCTATTTACTTCATTTAACTAATCATACATTTATATATCTCATATATTCATAAAAATTAGCGAACAATTTCAAAATGCCACATTGGCCTTTATGTGTGTAGGAGAGAAAGAAATACTGGAAAGTTTCCTTCTCTCTTACACAATGGTGTTCAGACAACAGCTCAAATTTTAGCCTCAGATTTACATCCAGTAGTATTATAGCTATAATTATAATATCAATGGTAATGGCCTCTTGAATGACTGACGAAACGATAGTAACTCGTTCAAAGCTTTCATCGAGGAGTGACTAATCAATATTCCTCGGTTAAATTAGAAATATTTTTGGAAGGCAGCCTACTATAAATCTTTTTTCTGGCTTTTTTTTTTGACGTTTGTCAAAACACTTGACTTCCGTTTGTATTTTGACAACAAGACAAAAATGGCGGAGCAGGGGCCAAGCAAGAATGATATCCAGATATTATTCAAAAGATTACGTTCACTTTCTTGCAATAAGGTACTTCTTTCTTTTAGTTTTACGCATATAATTCTGTTTTTTTTAAATATGATTTAATTACATCCTAAGTATTATAAATAAACTATTTTATTTTGACATTCTAATAAGTATTATCATTTTAAGAAAAATTAAAGCAGCTGGGACTGTTCACAATTAACTTGTTAACGCCTACTTTTATGTTTACTTAACTTTTTATTAATAGTTTGTCTTATTCCATTTTATATCTAAAGCGTGGGAAAGTTAATAAAAAAAAAAGATAACCCTAGATTCAAAGATTATTTGTCCATGGAAATCATTTTGATCAAGATTTAAATATTATATCAGTAGAAAATAACAATTGTTTAGCAAAAAGCATGTTTGGCAAATAGTTTGGGGACGTGCGGGTCAAAACAGATTTTTTAAAGTTCCTTTAAAATAATGAACATTTGTTTTCTAAAGACTTTGAATTATGCTTTTCACTAATGTATGTGGGAAAACTGTTTAATAGCAATGAACAATTTACTATGAAACGACATTTAAACTCTCACTTAATAAAATATGGCTTTATCTGAACACTACCTAGTTATTATCCCCTTGCCAAATACCCTGGCCATTTGTATTGCCAACGACATGCACTAGGTAGATTTGTTTAAATTGTTCCCAAGGATTCCGATGCACCCCTTCCGCAACCTTGTTTCTAATGACAAAGACCATAAGTCATAAATACAGACTTGTGCGACCTTCGTGGTATGTTTGACCAACTGTTTAGTAGGCCTATTCTTTTTATATTCACTAGGCCTATATCATATAAATCTACACCTCCTGCCATCTTACACTAAACAAAAATCACTTCAGTTAAAATTTGCTACCGTAGTGACATTAAAAAACAAGTTAAAACGATTAATTCATGAATTTTTGACTTAGGTATGTACCTACATTCAAATGATGTGCGTTTTAGTTTGCTAACACTTATTAGCTTTCATGAGATATAATACATAGTTTGTTACATTGTTGATATTTAGAAGTGCAGTCCTAGAGACAACCGTTTGAATAATATGATGCAGTCTTTCATCTAAAGTGTGTGGCAAGTTTATGTTGGTAAAGGTGATAACCCAAGGATTTTTGAGACTATTTGGATACAGCCTTTGGTTGAGGACAGATCAATATGGATATTATTATTACTATTATTACTATTATTGAAAATACCTATGAACTTATTTTTGTGGCCAGATTTAAAATAATTTACTACTTTATTACATACTCAATATCACCTGTTTCCAGCCTGTGGCTGGGTCAGTTTAGTAAATTGCCTCTTTCTTCTATTCTTCCACCACTCTTTCTCCTTTAATTTCTTCCATTCTTCTCTTCTCACTTGAACACTTTCTGTTATCTGCTCCTCCCATCTCTTTCTTGGCCTCCCCTGCGGTCTTTTTATCACATACTTCATTGCCAACATTTTCTTTGGCATCCTCTTTTTTTCCATTCTTATTACATGTCCATACCATCTCAGTCTTACATAAGTTACTATTATTTTATTAGTACTATCTATCAAAAGTGACATCTACAGAAAATATTACCTATTGTGTTCTAGCTGTCAAATAAGGATTGGTCTTCTTATGAAATGTTTTCATTAAAATAAAACTCATATTTAAATTAGCACGATCTAATCAACAAGCTTGAAAGGACAGCAATCAGATCCTTCAAAACCTAATATTAACAATTTGAAGATATTATTGCAGAATGTATAAATAGCTAGATCATGTGCTAACCATTTTCAACACCAACGTTGGTAGCTTAATGCGACAGCACAAAAATGTATGATTACAAAACTTTGTAATTTAATGGCTGTGAATAATAAATAGCCTTTTTAAAATATAAAAATGAATGCTACAATTAGGCTATTTGCACATAACTAATAAAAGACCTGCTTCGGCAGCCCAATGGTGTAAGGTTTCACTGTTGCAATAGACCGCTGACTACGTGTCATGATATCCTGGGATTCTCCAAAAAAAGGTTGTAGTTTAGTGGTTTTTAGTGTTATTGTGTGTTTGGAAACAAAATTTGTAAATCTACTAATATTATATGAGAAGTTCTCGGAATAAAACCAGCAGGTGTCCGAAAGGCTGCATGAGGCAGCATGATTCAAAACGTTCAAGTCTAATTTTACATACGTATGCAAAAATATTTCAACACTAATGAGATTCCCTGTTATTCCCAGCCTTAATTAAACTTATGTTTGAACACAACATTATGTTAATATGAAATCTACTTTGATTGCAAGTCGATAATACTTGATATGTAGTTTCACATGACATGATTATTTTAAAATTTTAAACATGTTCATAGACATTTCTGTCACCACACTAAAATCTAGATCAATGTTTTAAAATACCAAAAGCTATTCAGGCTGTCTACCAATACTGGAAATATACTTGATTTTATTTTTTATACTTGAAATACTGGCATATACTGGAATTTTGAATCAGATACTGGGAAAATATTCAGCCTTTACGTTGAGTGAAATATTGGATTAAGCATTTTGAGACCCCTGATATTATTTGTACTACTGATAGTTCTATTTTGACCACCCCTCAATTACTCCCCCTCTGGTCTATCTTGTTTGCCACACAATTAGTTGACCTTGTAGATGTTTATCTTGTGACCTTTGTGTTTAAGAAGAAATGAGTAAACTCAGAGGAAAATCCTCTTTTAAAGATGATTGGTTGGACAGTACAGTGTTTAAAGATTGGCTGTGGTTACAAAAAGTGGATTGTGATAAAAGTAAAGTAAGTTGTGTAAAACTAACTCTGATATAAGTGACATGGGAATATCTTCAATCGATCTCATACCAAGGGAAAGAAGCATGTTGACAGTGAAAGCTGCTAATGGGAGCAAAAAAATATTGTACTTGGCCGCTACGGCCAAAAATGCAATGTCATCTGTAGGCCTACATTAAGATATACATTTTAGTGCTAATGACCATGAAACCTGAAACTAGACCTAGTTGTTCTATTCAGAGCTTCCTTCTCAAAGATGAAGTTTCTCGTGCTGAAATATTGTGGGCTATTAATCAAGTAATGACACATTCTTCTGCTAGAAGTTTTTCTGCTTTTTAAAGTAATGTTTTCCGATAGTGATATTGCCCAGAAATTTCAAATGCATAAAAATAAACTTGGATACGTCATCGTGTATGGACTAGGTCCTTTTTTCAAAAGCGAGCTTGCGAATCTGGCTAAGCAATGCTCATTTTATTGTATTTAATTTGACGAGAGCATAAATACTGTGGCTCAGAAGACCCAGATGGATGTTGTTGCTCGCTTCTGGAGTGAAAATGAAATTCATACAAGATATTTAACATCTTGCTTTTTAGGTCATGCAACAGCTCAAGATATGTTAATGAACTTTATATCTGCACTAAAAGATGAGGGCTTCGATCTTAAACAAATGCTTCAAGTTTCCATGGATGGACCAAATGTAAACCTCATATTTTTAAGTGATCTCAAAAGTTACTTGAAGGAATATTCTCCACAAGATCCTGAGTTAGTGGAATTTGGAACTTGTTCTGTACACATTGTCCATGGTGCTTACAAAAAATCACATGCTAACTCTAATTTGACTATTAACCAGTTTTTGCGCCATTATATTATTTATTTAAAGATTTTCCAAGACGTGCAGACTATCAAAGAATAACAGGATCATCTCTTTTCCCGATGAAGTTTTGTTCTATTAGATGGGTAGAAAACTCAAGGGTGTTAGAGAGAGCAATGTCAATGCTGCCATATTTAAAACAGTACTTTTATTCTAACAACCTTCCCCCAAAATATAATTTTCAAACCTTAAGCATTTTTGTGAAGAATGAACTTCTGACATCAAAGTTGGGATTCATGCTGTCAGTTTCACTTGAGTTGGAGCAATTTCTCACTGAATATCAGAGAAATCAACTTCTATTGCCATTTTCACATACCTTACAGGGTTCTAATACATGCCACATGGAACTGACGGCTTTACTTTCCCTCTGAAGGATGTTGAGTTATGATTTTTTCTCGCTTAAGAAAAAGCCTTTGGCCTCTGTTGGGTTAGAACCCACAAACATCTGGTCCTGAGGCGAGAACTTTACCCCAAGACCACCGAGGTTGACGGTGGTATAGGTCATTAAAAAAATCTAATGAGTGTGTTAAAGTTGGGTCAGATCCACCTTTTTTCAAATCTGAAACTTTATTTTGCCATCAAATTCCTAAATAAAATTTGAATTTTAGAAATATTGTAAACATAAGTGTCTAACTTTCCCAATAACTAGGATTTTTTCCTTCACTTCTGATTTTGTTTACATTCAATGGTAAATTAATGATCTGGGGTTTGGTTGTTAGGTTTTCCTATCATTATTTTGGTTTGAACCACAAGAAACTATTTAACTATTTTAATACCTTTAAAAAATAACTCAAACTTAGTACCTATTTAAAAAAATGGTTATGATTTGAGCCATGAATCCATGAATATTCCTTGTAGGTTCTAGGGTCCCATCCTTAGTATATTCTAGAATATATGCATCAATACACCTGATTCTTGATTCACAAATGTTTAACTATGACAGACCTAGGCCTACCCTAACATTCTATCATTTTATGATTTTGAAATAGGGATTGTTTGTCTTTGAGTACGTTATACATAGTGGTTACAGACAGGGAAAACAGAGAAAACCTGGAAAAGTCAGGGAATTTTAGGATAACAGGGAAATGTCAGGGAATTTAACTAAAAATAAGGAAAAGTCAGGGAATTAAAAAATATATCTAAAATATCCCATTAATTTTGCAACTAAACACTAAAACAAAAGTTAATACCTAAATAAAATAACATTTTAATTTTTTAAATAACTGATAAAACTGTTTGTTTAGTAGATACAAACTTTTTTTAATATGTGATCAATAATAAATAAAACCAGTCACCATCCACCATTAAAACTGGAAAAAAATAGTCAGGGAAAATTGAAAAATGTTGCCTGGAAAACATGGAAAAGTCAGGGAATTTTGTTAAATATGTTTTGTAGCCACCCTGTTACATATACTGGATTTCTTAAAAAAAATATACTGGAAATATACTGGAATTTCAAAACTATAGTCAGGTAGACGATACCCTGCTATTGGAAATCTCTTTAAATACATTGATAAAACTGTTTCACTCATCCAAATTTGTAGACAATTATCATCAGAAGATTGACATTTAATTCTTCATATGATCAATTACTATTCAAACAACTGTGACCCAATTTGGTGGCCGCATAGTGTAAGGTCACTCACAATAGACTAGACTGCTGATGATGGAGAGGTAGTCCTTCGATCCTGGTTGAGTGTACCGAGGGTGGTTTTCCTAAATGGTTTCCCACACTCTTCCTGCAAATATGGTTACACTTCCTCTAAATTAAACTTACCTCAAACCTATCCCACTGACATAATTAGTAGGCCTACATAAGCAAACAACGCGAATGGGTGGTAAGACATGGTGCTAAAAACAACTGTGTATGCCTTAACAGAATTATAAGTCAAAAGAGGTCAGTACCAACCATAAAAAAGATTTGTTGGAAAAAATTTGCTCTCATAAAATGCATCAAAATAAACTTTGTCCTTGATAAGTGTGTTATAATCCTTGTTTAAATTCATACGTCTTTAATGTCGAAGAATCTGAATACACGGTTAAAGTGGTTGGTAAGTTAAAGTGTAAAACACTTGTATTGATGGTCGCATGGTCTAACGCCTCACTCCTGTGTTAGACTAAACTTTTGGTGACAAGGGGATCGGTGTTTGAATCCTGGTTGGGTGTTTTTAGAATTATTCTTTCCTCAGGAGTGTCCCGCTCTCCACACAAATGAAGGTACATTTCCTCTAAAAGTTCTACCTTCTTAATAATTTATGGTCATCATGTCTCACTTCCCGTTTGGACTACTACACACATATACTAATTACATTGTGCTATGGACGAGGAAGGTTGAATTGAGAGGAAGTGTACCTACATTTGTATGGACAGTATGTATGTATACACAGTAATTAATTCTTAGCCCTCTTATGGGAACTCATCCTCTACCTACTGAACTGTTGAACTCACACCTGTGTTAGAGGGATTTAAGTTGTTATGGCAGTTAGCCCTTAATTTATATCCAAAGTATTTATTGGTCCAATACCTTATTTTGTGTGGGTGCGTCACAATTGACCCACATGACTTTTTTCATTGCTGCTTACACAGATATTGTTGTGGGTTTAAACGTAAAGGGGCGGAGGAAGGTGTGGTCTCCCAGCAGTATTTTAAACTCAGCCCTCATGTCCTATTAAGCTAGATAATCTCTGTCACTAACACTAGAATGTAAAATAAAATATTTCAGGTGTGCTTCGATTGCAATGCCAAGAATCCCACATGGGCCACTGTCACATATGGTGTCTTCATATGCATCGATTGCTCGGCAGTTCATAGGAGTTTGGGAGTCCACTTGACCTTTGTGCGGTCGACTCAGCTGGACACTAATTGGACATGGCTTCAGTTGCGACAGATGCAGCTCGGAGGAAACGCCAATGCTGTGAGTAACATTAGTAGCACGACTTGAAATACTAGCAGGAATAGTCCAAATCAACAATAACTTCAATAACTGTCCTAGTTTTTTAATAAATTTATACATAAATGTAAGTTATTACATACTTACTAACTATATGGCATTAGGAACTCGAAAGTTCATCGCCTCACTTACAAAAGTACGCCACCTATCCCTATCTTGAGCTAGCTCTCTTCTACCCATTACACCTCATAACATCCTATCCCTATCTTGAGCTAGCTCTCTCTACCCATTACACCTCATAACATCCTATTCCTATCTTGAGCTAGTTCTATCCAGTCCACCTCGTAACACCCTATTCCTATCTTGAGCTAGTTCTATCCAGTCCACCTCGTAACACCCTATCCCTATCTTGAGCTAGATTTTCCCAGTACACCTCATTACACCTCATCTCTTTCAGGTACATTCTAATGTTATCCTCCCATCTATGTCTAGGTATTTCCAATGGTCTCCTCCCATTGGGTTTGCCAGTCAGTACCTTGAACACGGTTCTAGATTCTCCCATTCGTGCTTCATGTCCTACCTACCGTAATCTACGAGACCTGATTCTCCTAACAATGTCTTTTGATAAGTTTAGGCTATGTAACACATCATTATGTAAACTTCTCCCACCCTCCAGTGGCCTCATCCCTTTTTGTTTTCGAACACACTAATTTTTTTTGGTCATATTAGGTAAGAGTTTACGCTTCACACCCATAGAGAACAAACAGTAAAATTATTGTTTTGTATATTCTGGATTTTACATTTCTTGACAGCAGCGTTCACCTCTAAACCTATTTCCTTACTAGCATCTAATAAAATGTCTGCATTTCGTACAACGGCTTCCTTACTATTACTCAACAAAGCTAAATCATCTGCGTACTCTAATAGCTGTATTGTACTGTTTAATGTCAACCCTTCCCTACTCTCTTGTATTACCCTAATAGCATACTCTAAGGATAGATTAAAGAGTAATGGGAAAAGTGCATCTCCTTTATGTATTTTGAAAGTATTTTATAAGTGACAACCATCCCGTACTCTGCCACATGTATCAGTTAAACATCCCTCAATTAGCTTAAGTATTTTGGGAATCCCTAACCAAACTCTAATTCCATTTTACTTGTTTCTTTTAACTGAATCGTGGAACTTTTTAAAATCTTTATATAGGCTAATTGATGAACAATCATGTTGTATTCCCACTTTTTTAAATAATATTTGCCGTATGGTAAAAATATGATTCATTGTTGGTCCTCACTGATTATCCCCAACTATTTCCTCTGTATATAGCGTCAATCTCATTAAAATTATGTTAGTTAAAATTTTGTAACATGTTGGTAGCAGTGAGATACCTCTATAGCTATTATAATATGTTTTATCTCCCTTTTTGAAAAGGGTATTATATTACTTTCCTTCCATTCTTGTAGTAAAATCTCAGCAATTTATGAATTTATAATCTACTTACATTTTCACCACCTCAATCTATTAACTCTGCTGGAATTGAATATAAACCTGGAGATTTATGGTTCTTTAACTTCTTAATAGCCTATATATATATTAATTTATATACATATTAAAAATATCTATTTTATTATATACAAATTTATATATATTTTATAAATAAATATTTGACCTTACCTAAATATGTTTTATGGTATGTTCTTAAATTATTTAGAAAATTGAATAGCCCTAGATAAAAATAATATAATTTTATAAAGTTTTTGTTTTCTCATTTTAACCTATAAATTAAAGATTTAAGCGTCCTAATGTTCTTGATAGTGTTTGGAAAAAATTTAATTTCAAAATATATATTTTTTCTACATTATTATTTATGCTTCACTTAGATGTG
Source organism: Timema genevievae (assembly GCA_902155825.1). NCBI lineage: Eukaryota > Metazoa > Arthropoda > Insecta > Phasmatodea > Timematidae > Timema > Timema genevievae. Next base: position 91,647 of record CABFWO010001521.1, on the reverse strand, counting down.
CCTCGATACCCTTTTATTTAGAAACTTTATTCATGTTTTGCAGTTGGTTTTATTGTGTTTTAGATGGCATTCTTCAGGCAACATAACTGTACATCCACGGATGCTCAGCAAAAATATAATTCACGAGCCGCTCAGTTATACAAAGAAAAGTTGCATCAAATGGCTGTTCAAGCTATGAAAATTCATGGTACCAAGGTAATTTATTCATGTTCTGACTCGGTTATAAAATCACGTTCTTATTGAATTGAAGGGCTGGGGAGTCAGAGTTGGAGTCGTAAGCAATTTTGGGTAGAGTCTGAGTCTGTACAAAGGTACCAACTCCAACTTCAAAATAAAAACTTATAAATTATAATCAGAGGAACAAATTGGTGAAGTGTTGCATATTATGAGGAGATTCTTTTTCTGAGAACACATTCTTCACAGATTTATAGAAAACATTGAGTGTGTGTAACAGTGTATTGAACATATTTTTCGGGGTAGTCCTAATTTTGTCTTGATCAAAGAAATATCCTGTTTTTATAATTTTTTACCAAATTTATTATACCCATTTACCATAGTAGAGTAGTGTATACATTCATAGGAAAGAATTTGGGAATGTAATTATAAAATATTTATATCTGTAAGTAGATGACAGCTTATGAATTATGTTCTATTAATCTTAAGTTTGTATATTCTTTAGTTTCAAGGTAGGCCGATATTCTCTGTTCCTGTTAAAAAAAAAATTTTTAATTCATTAAATGCACCTATTTAAATGCATATTAATTACTTTAATAGGAATGTAGGAAAGTTTTCTTTTTCAGAAATTGTAATAAAAAATATAAATTTTATGTTCTATGGACCTAAGTAGCCTAATGATTCATGGGGTGGTGATGAAATGGTCTATGTTATTATTTTAATATTTAATGTTTTAAAATTTTAATACATATTAATTAGTAATACATTTACTATAGTAAAATTATTTTCTACAGTAAAATCTGTATTAACTACTAATTAATATATACATTTGCCATCGATGGAGGCGCCTCGGTCGGAGTCGGAGTTGAAGGTTTAGCCTACAGATTCCACAGCCCTGATTATAACATGTTTGATCTATTATCTCATGAAACAATGGGTCCATATCTTGTTCAATTCTTCTGAGGGTCCATTGTTAAGTGTGTCTATTTTAAGCTTTAATGTTTATTTAGAATCACTAAATAAACTATAGCTTGTCAATACGTTACAGAACAATCATCATGCTTTGTGTTAGTCAAAGGTTAGTACTACCTCAATAATCGTATACTTTTATTATGAATGAGGGGTGTTTCTTAAGTAAGGACTATTTTGCAATAAAATAGGAACTACTAAATATTTTTGGGTAATTTTTGTTATCCGATTCTACGTACCTTCAGCTACTTATCTTATGATAGCCAGTTAAAAAATGAAACAAAATTTCCTTAAGATGTCACAATTCCTATTCTTGAACATTTCCTATTTCATTATTTTTCTGACCTCATATATAAACATATTTATTCAACTTCAAACAAAAAAACAAATACAAAACTCAAGTCTTTTCACCGAATAGGGTCAAATATATAGCAATTAACAGCAAATAAACTAGTATAGAAATAATCGATTACTACTCATTCTGGATTTACCCGTTTTGCTTAGTTGTCAGTATTTTCATTGGGAGTTAGGACTAGAAAGTATTGATAATCGTAATATCAAGATCGATTATGGATTCTCTCAATACCAGTAAGAATCGAGGGTATCGAAGAATTTATTTTGACATCCCTAGTTAAATATGTTATATTTCTACTTTACCATTTTATTTTTCTCCATCATGTCTTAGTACCTGTCCAGATTTTACACATACATTAATCAATACTCATGCTATTGGAGGAGGAAGGTAGAATTTAAAGTAAACGTACCTGCAATTTCTTGTCAGGAGAGTCAAAAACCATATAGAAAAAACACCTTTAATAAATCTGATGCGGATTTGAACCCTGATCTTCCTGCCACCGCCACTCCAATCCAACATCCAACTTAGACCATTAGACCACCATTGCGGGCTACTTAACCAGTGATGACAGTAAATTAGGCCTTCGTACAGTATTTTGTATAAGCCTTAAAACATTTGATCATGCTGAACAAAATCTTTGTAATTATGTACATTGTACATGGGCTATGACTCTTCAATTAAATTACCGTAAATTAATTTAAGATGTAAAACAAACTTTTATATTTTGGTAAATACAAAAACTACATGGTGTGTATAGAAATCAAACAATTAATAATTATATAAAATAAATAAACAAAGTAACTCGAGGTAGAAATTATGGTAACCTTTGGTGACCTGGTAACCACATTTTTGGAGGGCTGCCCTTGACTAAAAGTGTAACACACATGAACACCCTTCATTAAACTTTGATAGACAAATATTTTTTAGCTTCCCTTGAAATTTTTTGAGAAAACATGTTTGTTTTAATAAATGAACACGCCTGGAAAAGTTTTCTACTTTAAAAGTAATAAATTAATTTTATTTACATTTATTAAACTGTGCGTTTCTCATTGCTTGCAAACAAACATAAAAAAACAGAATGAGGATAACTTTTTAGGACGCTGATTTTGTTCTGTTTGCCTATATTAACTAACCCAAGAATGCTCCAAATTTATAATAAATTTGAATAACAATGATAACACAAAATGTCAGAGCAAAACTTATACCATTTGCACATTCAAAAAAAGAGGTAACCCACTTCATTGGCAGAATGGTCTAACACCCGACTCTCTCAGTAAACTAGACTGCTGATCACGTGGAGATTGCGTCAGGTGAACTCAGGGGGGTGTTCCCTAGATGGTTTTCCAGACTTCCTTCACGCAAATGTGGGTACACTTCATCTAAATATAACCTTAACCATCCTTAACACATTAGCGAAATTAGTACACAGGCTTATAACCCAAATGGGTAGTAAGATGCGGTGCTAAAAAAATAAAGATGTACGCTTTGATAAAAAAAGTTTGAATTAGAAAACAGGGTCTAACCGAACTTTGAACACAAACAATTCTCATTTAAATTTTCATTTTTATATACTTTATTGCTTTTCTAGCCCAGATTACTCTATTCAAAATAATCTAAATATATTTTTTTAGAAATTATAAATATGAATACTAACTACAGTCTGACACCTTAGCTCAGCTGGTAGTGTGTCTGCCTACTGAGCTAAGGGTACCAGGTTCGATTCCCAGCCTAGTCGAAAATTTATCATTGATGAAAATATGGCTTTACCGTTTCACATTAATAAATTGACAGCCAGGGACTTGGTATTGTGCCTGTCTTAGTCTTAAGTTATATTATAAGGCATATGAAGCTACGACAGGCCTAGCATGACGATAGTGGAAAATATATGACTTGAATAAAAAAACTGACCTAACCCATAGGCTGGAGACAATAATGGATGTAAAAATTTGCATGTTAACTTTTTCACCCCTAAAGTTTGTCATTTGCCAAATAAAAATGATCTATTGAAATACATGTTCAAATGACATAATTTTAAAATTTATTAGTCAACAAAAAATATTCTTTAATTAAGTTTATTCTTTTTTGTTGATACTCAATATATCTTGTTTGTTCAATGCAAAACAATATATAAGTGGCACCCACATGTTTTGGTAACAATATTTCATGTTTTGCTTATGGATTATCCAAATTTATTCAACATATTTTGGTTTTTCAACTATAATTTTGCTGATAAAATGTTCAAGCGAAATAAATTAGATTTGTTGACATTAATAAACACAGACTGACCTACATTAACTTCATGTACTCGACAATCTCGCAACATCTTATTGTGAACTTGACAATATCTGTTATATTTTACATTTCCAGTATGGGTGTTGAATCGATTCTTCAATACCTTGTCACCCTTGATTCTCACGTGTATTGAAATAATTGAGAATCAATCTTAATATTACAATTCTTGATATGTTGATTCTTAGCGCCCAAAAAAAATTAGGAGTACTACTGGCAACTAGGTAAGAAAACTTCCAAATTCAGAATGAGTTGTAATCGATCATGTCTCCTATTAGTATATTTGCCGTTATTTGCTATATATTTTGGTTTCAGTTAATAACCATATTTGGTCAATTTAAGAGAATGGTGTTTTCAGCAATTGCTTATTATACCTTTTTTAATTATTCATAAATGTTTCTCATTGAGGCTATGTTTGTAGGTAAAAATACATGCTTACCATTTTATTAATTATGTATGATATGCTTTAATACTTGGTAAAACGGATATTCTTCTTTGTTAAAACTAATTAATTGTTTTTATTACTATTTACACTTCTTAGTTTTTTTGCTATGCTATTAAGTTGAATAAATAGGTTTTTATATGATGTTAGAAGATTGGCAAAATATAGAACTAGGTAATGTTCAAGAGTTGAAACTGAGAATCAAAAAATCGAGGATGAACTTAAGAATCAGGACTGAGAAGAATGGTTATTGTGGCATCTCTAATTTAAATATCTGACTTTGAAACACCATCACTTAACAAGAAAAAGAAATAATTCACCTTTAATGAAGAAAGAGATTTTAAACACGTTTAGTACAAAGTTGAAGTTACAATTTATATATAAAGATCGATTGAAGTCCATATTTTCAAAAATTTGAATCCTTGGTTTACCTACAAATCTTGAAGCTGAATATTAGAAGAAAATATGATAATCAAAGAAGGTTAACTTTTCCACATAGATTGGAATTTCTTTTCAGTTTTGATTTTGTTAACATTAACCCATTCACTGACGCATGTTTAGCATAACGACCTACGCTGTTCTGACATCCATTTTTCTAATTGTATACTCTAATCTGACACATTGTTGCTACTAATTTATTTTCTCCTTTACTGGTTTATTCATGGTCATAGTACGGTATAGCATTGAACTGGTAGCCCCATCTATTAGCTTCAATAAGAAGTATTATGGCTGTCTAAAAGTACAGTGGCTCATTGATAGATGGCACTACAATAACTTATTGCAATGAAACGTCGATTCACTCCCGCGCTAGAGAATTGGTTAGTTCTTTGGTTGAAAATAGAAATCATAACTAAATAACATTATTTGTTATAATGTGAATTTATATTCAATAAAAGGATAAATGAATGATTTTGGGTCTGCCTGATTTGTCTTATTACAGTATGTTGGACTAAAATTAAAATAAGTATCATAATAGCTCAAAAAATCATAATCAAAATTTAAAAACAATTAATTTTTTTTTTCTACTTAATCTCAGCACAGAACGTTTTGATTTTCCTCGAATCTTGAATTTCCTCATAAATTTGAGTATTATAATATTTGAATGATCCATCCCTAAATTTAAGGGGTATGTTCCAGTGCAGTAACTAGGGTGAGGCAGTTGGAGCATGTGCCTTGTGCACCAAACTTAAGGAGCCGCTTTTATGGTTTAAAAATACAAATTTATATTTTGCTTTTATTGAATATCTCTTTTTGACCACTTGAACATCTTGGCTTTTACAGTTTTTAGCTGTATTCTTTGAGTATGATAGAACACCAAAGAAAATCATTTATCAATTCCACTGAGTACAAAAATGATCATATTGGGGTTGAATTATTTAAAAAAAGTAAATGGGCTTATATTCCCACACACACTCAATCAATGAATAAAAGATGGTTTAAAAGAAAGTTGGGAAATGAAATGAAGAAGTTTGGAACTCCTGGCTGTTTCTTCTTTAGAAAAAAAAGCTAGCCTTTTGTTTTTGCTATTTTCTCAAATTGACAATCGGTCTTCGGTAGAGTGGAAAATGAGTTCATTTACTGAAACTCCATTTAATGTATGGTTCTATTGGTACCAGAAAGGGTTTCACACGCAAAGGAGGAGATAATGGACCCCCTATGAAAATGCATAAAATCATCGATACTCTTTCCCTCTTTGGAATAAAATGGAAATAAATCTTTTAGAAAACACAGGAGTCATTGAAAAAACACTTCAAGATCAAATTGTAACGGATAAACAAAGATGACGAGATGTTCTCCACAGAACTCTCAGTTGCATAAAAGGTATAGCGACTCAGAGCCTTAGATTACATGTCTATTGGGGATCACTTAGGAAGAGGAAAGCAGCATTGGATTAATATTATCTCTGTTGGCAAACTTTGATCTTGTCGTGAAAGAACATTTCAGTAATATAAAAAACCACCCTTGTACAACATCTTATTTATCTGCTTTGGTACAAAACAAATGTATTTATCTGATGGCTTCTACTGCTCTCCACAAATTGTTACAGAGAATCCATAAGACCAAATATTTTGGTCTCATGTTTGATTCTACTCTAGATTAGGTGCATCAAGAGCAAATGGCAAAACATTTCACTCTGTTGATACTGATTTTCAGAAGAAAACAATTAATGTAGAAGAGTATTTCCTTAAATTTATCCAATTAAAACAAAAGGAATTTGAAAGCATTGTGAAAGGGATTTTGGACCAACTGGAAAATACAAAATGCCATTTGAAGAATGTCGGTCTCAGTGCAGTTATGGTTGGTTATAAAAGTGATGATCAACAAAGGATTATTGAAAAATAAGGTAAAGCCATTTTTGTGAACTGTGATAATCATTCTCTCAATTTGGTTGGAGTGCATGCTGCTTCCCATGATGCGCTGACAGTGATTTTTTTGGTACACTCCAGTCACTTAATTCACTCTTTTCGTGTTCTACTCTCGGTTGGCAAAATCTGAATGATCTCATACCCACATTTGTAAAATCTAAGTCTTAAACTGGATGTAGTTCTAGAACAGAAGCTGTGAATCCAGTTCATAAGCACCTTAATACTATACTGGAAGTCTTGCAAAGCATGATCGATGATCAGAGTGAGACAGCTAATACAAGAAGTGATGTAAAGCAGGTGCTGAATCAAATTAGGACATTAGATTTTGGCACAAAATTCTTGTTCGGATTGATCATGTTCAAAAACAACTCCAAGATCATAACATGAACTTTCATGATGCTGCTTATGATTTAAAGGCCCTTCAGGATTATTTCTTAATCAATTGGGAATCATTGGCCAGTGAATCACTTGAAGGGAGGATGAAACTTTGTGATGAATGGGATATTCAAGTAGTAAGATGCAAAGAAACAAATGCCCGGTGAAAAAGCCAAGACTGCAGGGCTCGCTGTAAAGAATAAATTACAATTATAATAATAAAAGGAATTAATGACCACCTTCATAATGAACTGGAAGGAAGATTGGTCCATCTTCATGATTTGGATTCAAAATTTTGATATGTTAGATGTAAATGGATTATTGCTTGACTCAAACAATGACCTAAACATCTTGAAGAAAATTTGTTAACCTTGGACGATCTTATAGCATTGATATTGCCAATTTTCAGCTTTGTGAAGAAATTCTCAATAGCAATATGCTTCGGAGAAATTGCACAAATGTTAAGATTTCTAAAACTGAGGTACTTCTCTAGTTTAATGTTCACCACGGAGATGAAAATGTTTTTCCAAACTTAAAAGTTGCTGTTCAGGTAATGTTCACTATTGCAATTTCACATCCCAGCTGTGAGCAATCTTTTAAGATAAAATTGACCCTATCATCTTTGAGACCATCATTGGGGCAAGAGAGACTTTCTGTTTTAGCCCCAATAAGTGTTAAAACGTGAGTAAACTAAAATAACACATTTTGACGACTTTGTTAATATGTTGTATTTACTAAAGTCAGAAAAATTAATTTTTAGTGTGGAGCTCCAAATATTATTTTTTAGTTACCAGTAGCATTTTTATATCTGTGCATTGGTAGTTTTTGCTATTTATAAAGTAAAATGGCATTGATCAAGTGAGAAATAAATAAATGTTAATAATTATACAACAGTATATTAAGTTTAGTTATTGATAAAAGTTTATTTTGTTTTTATTATTTTGTAACCGGTATTATAACGAGCAACCAATTCTATTACCAATATAACAATTAAACATAATTTTAAAAAAAACCTTTTCAAGGGGCACCAATTTTTTACTAACCCTGGGCGGCATCAACCCAAGCTACTCCTCTGATATGTTCTGACTGAGAGATTACCAAGTACATTGCTTAATCTTTATCTCTTCTCTCTCTTTTTATCTTTCTCTCTTCCTCTCTTTTTATCTTTCTCTCTTCCTATCTTTTTATTGTTCTCCCTCTCTTTTTATCTTTCTCTCTTCCTCTCCTTTTATCTTTCTCTCTTCCTCTCTTTTTATCTTTCTCTCTTCCTCTCTTTTTATCTTTCTCTCTTCCTATCTTTTTATCTTTCTCCCTCTCTTTTTATCTTTCTCTCTCCCTCTCTTTTTATCTTTCTCTCATGTTTCTCTCTTCCTCTCTTTTTATCTCGCTCACTCTAGTTTCTCTCTCCCTCTCTTTTTATCTCGCTCACTCTAGTTTCTATCTTCCTCTCTTTTCTCTCTTGTTTCTCTCATCCCCTCTTTTTCTCTCATTGAAAAAAATAATCTTTTCCTAAAGATTTGAGTCTTGAATCCAAAATTTTCTCGAATCCCGAATATTCTTAATAATTCAAGGGATTCGAGATCCCATGCCTAGTAAAAATACATTTATCAATTCTGCTAACATTTTTCAACTAAAATAATCAATTTTACATTTATTTTAAATGCCAAATAATCCATTAAAATATTTTATAAGTATACAATTTTTATCATATTTGTTCATATTAGTTTTGGCAATACTTGAGAGTACTAAGGACACAATCTACACTGCGGCTTTACTAGCTACTGCAACTGTTTCAGAAGACACTTTAGTCACGTGTGACTGATAGAAAAACGCTTTTAATAACAAAGATTACCCGCTTCTGTGGCTTCATGGTCTGAGGCACTACTTTCCCATAACAGGTAGATTGACCTTTGAATCGAATCGAATCTCGCTCACTTGTACTAATAGTGGTTAAAAAAAATCCACTCTCAACGCAAATATGGTAACATTTCCTCTAAATATAACCTTCCTAATCCCAAAAACCATTAGCATAATTAGTACATAAACTTATAACCCGAACGGTATTAGGGCGGGGTTCTAAAAATAATAGTAATAACAACAAAAATTAATTTTTTACCTTCATTAAAATACAAAATTATTCACTCTGAAACAATATCTAGAACATTTTCACTTCACTGAGAATATTTGTAATACTATTTTATTATTATTTATAATTTGGCTATGTCTGAGCTTAAAATGAGTAATTCATTGATCTAGCTGAACTAATTGTATAATATTTCAACTATTTTAACAACTAGGCCTATTTAAAACACTCTTAGAGAAAGCCTTTCTATGTTAGCCGAGTCATTTGAATGGAGTTTTGTTCTCCAGCTTCACTTGGAGACGTCTGTAGAGCCGGTGAAACCTGCTGAAGAAAAGGAAGAGGTGGACTTCTTCGCCAAACATACCACACAGCTCCAGGCAGGAGACCAATTTGAGGATTCTTTTGGAAACTTGGTATGGATGTTAACTATTGACTTTAATCAGCTAAAACATATTCTGATTGGGGCTTATATAATAGGGTTACGACCACAAACACAAAATTTATATTATATTTAGAGATGGATCGAATCTACATTTTTATGAATTTAGGTATTCATTTTAAGAATCTCGAATCTGAATCTTAGAAAATATGCAAATATGAAATAAGGATGAAAGGTAAACAAGGTATTCTGGTTGCTCTCTTTGTACATATCTCTTTTTCCGGACCTTTAATGCAGGGTGTCTACCATCCGGGAAAATCAGGGAAAACGGGAATTAGCCGGGAATTTGAAGTGATCGGGAAAAAACGGGAATAAGTCGGGAATTTAGTGAATTATAATAAAAATCCGGGAAAATGTTGTTTTAATCAAAATATGAAAGATGATAATCACTAAATCAGTAAATTATAATGTGATTCAAACCGTCATTTTTTTTGTTTGTAGCTGTAAAATATATTTTTTAATTCCTAGTAAACAATGTTAATACAGATTAAAAAAACATGTTTATTTAAATTTTTAAACTTATTATTATTCATAACAAAATATTAATAGAAAAACAAGGGGGGAGGGAGCGAGCTAGAAGGATGTGACATACTTTTTAGTCGGGAATTTTAGGAAATGATCAGGGGAAATCAGGGAAAAGGTCGGGGATTTCATTGGTCAAGTTGAGTAGACACCATGTAATGTATAATATTTAAAACATACTCAAGTGTAATCCTAAAGAATTAATAAAATACAATTTAAAGTTGAAAAATGATAACATGTATTTTGTTTCGACTTCCCTCCTCATGTTGTTTGTAAGCTTTTTTCTAATTTGTAATTGGTTTTTTGATGTTTTTGGCTCCACGGTTATGCCATATCAATTTAATGTCACCCGCTTCAGTGACCGCATGGTCTAAGGCGCTACTCTTGCAGTAGACTAGACTGCCAACGACGCTGAGATTGAGGTTTGAATCTCAGTTGGGTGTACTGTGGGTGGTTTTTCACTCTCCCTCCACGCAAATGCAAATACACTTCCTATAAAGATAACCTTGCTCATTCATAAAACCATTAGCGTAATTAGTATATAAGTATATAACCCAAACAAGTAGTAAAACCCAGTGCTAAAATAAAAAACTTAATGTTGAATTAATCACTGAACGTTCTCTTGTCCAATCGCAGGATATTAATAACCTGAATCAACCAAGGAGCACGTATGCTGTAAATGCAGGATCCTCGCTAGGTCCTAATGTAGATTCGGCCTCAAATACTAGTGCCGGAGATGCTACTGAGGATCGCAAACCAACCATTGGAGGCCGTAAGACTATTCCAAAACGTTCAGGGGTGAGTAAACTGTACTATGCTTATATTATCATCAACTGTTTTGAGCCTGTGGCCAGATCATTCATGGTTAAATTAATTCCTTATCTTGTTTCTTCTCGTCACAGCTAACACGCTCCTCACAGACTTCATTCCCTTTGCCTCCATTTTCCTTGTCTCTCTTACATTCATTGTCTGTTGTTTCTGCTGTGTCTGTGACATTTGGTACTGTAGCGTTTATTGATATAACGCTACAAGAAGTAATTAAATCAACTACTAGACACTGGTGAAATAAACAAGAGTGGACTCACCATTACTCCGTTATATTATGTTGTGTTATTGCGCCTCCCGAGCGGGCCTCCCGCACTATGTTCCACTATAAACTTTGTGCTTAGACTAACTGAATGAAGCTCGTAGTGCGAGTCTTCGCAAGGTATGATGGGAAAAAGGTGTGACGTATAGTGCCAGAGACGTCAGTGTGCTATAGAAACTTTTGTTCTGGATCTTTCTCTATGCTTCTCAACTCTTCTCAACTGTTCTTCAACCTTATAGCTGTTCCATCCCTTTTTTCTTGTTTTGTGATTCTCCTTTGTTTTGGTATACCCCTCCTCCCCCTCTCTGAGCTAGAATACTAGCATATATATTGATGTAGGATGCATGGAGCTTTACTCTTGTCTGGACTTCCTCCAGAAACACTTATTGGTGTTCAGGATGATCAAAAGGTATAAAAATTCCCTTTCGGCAAATGTATTCTAAAATTCACTTTTGGCTAACATTTTAAATTTTAATGATTTTCTGAACAGTTTATATATATTTAAAAAGGACATACAATATTTTCTGTCGTGTTTTGTAGACACGAAGTCCCCTTCTGGGCGTATGTCTGTTAATATCATTGTTACATCATGGAGACGCCATGTTATTCACTACTTGTCAAATTTATAGCCTGTTTGGCATGAGAGACTAAGTTTGACTTAGAATAATTTTTTGATAAATAATGGCTTTTGCATTATTTAGACTTAAAGTCCCCTTCTGGGTTTTTGTAAATGTTTAATAATTTCACATGTTATGGAAAAGCCATCCTTTGTATTGGAGAATTAACCTTATAGTCTGTCCGGCTAGGAAGCTATAAATTTAAACTTATAAATTTTTTGTACTAAAATTTACATATATATATTCCTTACTTTTGTGCCATATTTAAATATCTACATGTTATATCAATAAAATGACTTATACTGTTTACCTTTTTATGTTGTCACATACTTACCTTTTTTACCTTTTGATAGGAAAATTTTCCAATATTTAATATTTGAGATACTTGAAGAGCGGGTTCGCGGAGGCAGAACTCAAATGGACCTGAGTACGGTCCTTTTGTTTTGTGTTGGTCCTTTCGGCTCCTCTGCAATTATTGTCTTTTTTATCTTTTGAAATTTTTTGAAATGATTAATTTTTGGTTGTGCACCGGCCTTAATTCATCGTTGAATTAAGGGGGTGTTTACAGTACAAAGTATGTCCTATCAAGACAGATGGTAGTCTGTCAGCGATAAGTACTTCAAATTAGCGACAAAGACTACCAGTCTATTTACCTTATTTAGCAAATGGCTGTAACCTCTAAACATCCAAATATTTTCTATTATTTATACCTTTTTCACTTTAAGCATTAGTTTTTAAAACTATCTTTTACTGTCTCTTATTATTATAACTATCATAAAATATTAATAAGAACCATGCTATACTTTAAAATAAAATGCTTTCAATGTCAAACTATCACTCCACATAATTTCATTTTCACAGGTTTGTCAAATCATATTAGACTATTGTATTAATATGGAAGAAAGACAATTTAAATAAACACATTCAAACCAGGTCTAATATAAACCAGTCTGGCTACTCTTTAGTTCCAGTGATCAAACATTGGAGCCAAAAAGTGCTAATATTGCCACATATTAGCACGCACAAAATTAAAATATTGGAAACAAGTTTGAACAACTAATGTTTCATTCTTTTAGGTAATATGGTGATTAAATAAAATGATTAATTCTTAGAAAAATTTATGACCTTAAGTAAAATAAAGATAAGACTACAACAATAATTGTTTACTCATTTTTGTAAAAGAATTTAAGTTTGCTCATTAATACCAAATGTATAATATTTTTACCAAAATAAGCTTGGTACACTAAAGGCCTAATGTATACACAATATGTCTTATTTATATTGTATAGCATTAAGTATTCTGCTTTGCCCAGGAGAAATATTAAAGGGTAAGGGGTTAAACGTGTTAAAATAGTGTAACAAGGGCAAAAATGGGTAAGTAAAAAGAATAAAAATTGTATAAAGGCTAGAAAAAAAACTTAATGCTCATATATATTGCTAATCTAATATAAATAAAGAGTTAAAGGAGTTAAAGGGCAAAACCCCATAAAATGGGGCAAAAGGGAAAAAAGGGCAAAGGATTCTAAAGACAAATAATACAAAAATGCTGATAAGGGTAAAAATAGTGAACGAGATAAAGGTGGTAAAACAAAGTGCACAAAGTGAAAAAAAGGGTAAATGCTGCAAAAAGTTCCATAAGAGCAAATAGTGTATAAAGTTTAAATGGTGTAAGAAGAGCAAAAATGATAAAAAAAAGGGCAAATAATTTAAAGGTCAAAAAGCAAATTCATTAAAATAAAATTGTTAAAAGAGCCGAAAAATGGAAAAAAAAAGGTCAAAAGCACATGAAGGATAAAAGGGGTAAAAGAGGCAAAACCATGCAAATATACATTCTAGCAAAAATAAAAGGGCAAAAGCATAATAAATGGTAAAAACACCAAAAGGGTCTAATTGGGTGTGAAAAAGAGTAAATGATACAAAAAGTGTGGAAAAGTTAAAATTTATTTTAAAAAATGCAAAAATTGATGAGTATTAAAGAGCAAAAAGGGAAAATATTGGGGGGAAAAAGGTAATAAGCAAGTCAAATCCAAATTTTAAAATTCCGGCTTATAGTTGCACATGATTGTTCACAGAGGCTACTAATATTTAAATGTCAGACCTCTGAGTGTGGTAGATATCACGCAATGCCCATGACAAACCACTAGAATAGGGGATGTGATGGCTTTCATTGCTTTTGTGTGACAATCTTATCAGCAGGTCCCAGATTTTGATGATATGTCATCTTTTTTTTGGTCCATCAGAGACAATGCTCATTTGTACATAAACTCTGTTCATGATTCCCTGGTTTTAGAAATGTATATTTTATAGGTTATTTTTCTTGCCTTTTTTGTTTAATAATTCATTTTTAAGTATTTTTTTGGAAAGAAAATTTAAAATTATTTGAAAATGACTTCAAAAAGGTTATATGTTTATATATATGTTTATATATATATATATACACACACACACACGAATAGTTGGTGCTTTGATAAAACATAAAAACTCAAACATCAGGTGTTTTACCACATCACTTGTTGACTGAAGAAGATAATGTATGAGTCCAAATGAACTTGTGCCCCTTTACCTGCGTGCTTATAAAATCCACATTCCTGGTGAGACCTTCACACCAGACCGCATCGCACCACACTACACCGCACCGCACCACACCACACCACACCACACCACACCACACCACACCACACCACACCACACCTTGGAAAGGGAGGGGAGAGCAATTTTTAGAGCTAAAATGAACTCTGAACCGTCTTTACATTCCTGGTGAGTCACTCACTATACCACGACTGGAAAGGGCTGCAGGGGGATGGGAAGCTATCACTTTTAAAGCAGGTATTTGTATTCCAATGTTAAGTAGAACACATGATTTTAGATGTCAAAAGATTTTAAATGCATGGTTTTCATTTATATAGTGCACGTAATATTTATTCTTTTGCAATCATTATATGTGTATTTAGAATACTTTAAGCCAAACCATCTAAAATGAGTCATTTGAGGCAAATTATTACTGAATTCGGAGAGGATATTTTTTCTACAGAGAGTGAAATACTTTTCTGTAAAATATGTGAAGTGAACGTGGCTGACATCAGATAAAAGATTTAACCATTCAACAGCATATCAGTTGCAACAAACATGTCCATGGTATTCAGAATATTGATAAAAAGAAAACCTCTCAATTATTACTTGCACAAAATGCATTCACGAATCAAGAAAAATCCTCATCATTTTATAAAGACTTGTGTGACATTCTGGTATCTGCGAACTGTGGAAACTGCGCATTGTTAAACCAAAGGATTTCCTGGGACTCTATACGGGTCATTCTATTCCAGACGAGTCCACATCGAGGAAAACTGGAAATGGACAGACCAGGAGAGATAGTTTTACTTACATATATAGTGTAAATCTTAACTCTTGTAATAAATACATGATATTATGAAATTTTAATCAAATTTTTTAGGTCAATTTTTTGAAAATTTAAAGTCGTTATTTAGAGTTTTTAGTGTCATTTTAGAGGAATTTTTTTGGAAATTTTAAGGTAATCAAAATCCGGGCCCAGCTTATCAGTAATGCACTAACTTGGACTGATTTAAGTCTTCAATATTTGTATGTTAATCTTACCAAGTTTTTATTAGGGATGTGCAGGAATTGAAAATTCAAGAAAAAAATCTCGATCTCATCTCGAAAGTTAAAAAATTAATCTTGAAAATTCGATAAATTAAAAATGCAAATAATGGTGTTAATAAACTAAAAAACCAAACCGGGAATGTATTATTTGCAATAATACCACAGTAACCCAAAACAACCTTCATTAAGAAATGTTTTGGTTATAAATATTGTTCTTCACTATCAAACTTTGATTATAAAAGCTGTTACACTATTTTATTAATTGCATTTAAAATGTGTATGAGCTATACCTCAAGTGTTTGAATGAACTAGATAAAAGACAATCTAAAGCAAACGCCAGCTCAGATGTCAAAAATTAACTCCATAAACTCAATATATTTAATTTAATAAATATAATAAATGTACTTTCAAAGGACATTTTCTCGACTCATTCTCGTGTCTCAATACTTTTTTATATTCCAGTCCCGAGATCGTCTCGAATTGAAAAAATGGTTCTCGCACATCCCTAGTTTTTATATTTTGTGTTTAAATTTTTCTGTTTTTTTTTTCATGTACTTGTTTATTGTGTATGTGTGTTTTGTATAGCATATTATATCAAATGTGTATGTTTATACTGGGTGTTCATTTGAAAACTTTCCACCAAAATATCTAAAAACAACTCATTGCAGAAAAAAATGTTTTAAACAAACATTGTTTGGTTGTGAGTGGGATCTAAGGTGGTAAGGCTGTTATGGCATTGGTAAGGTGACGACGTTAAGGTCACTATGATTTTTTTTAAATGAGACCCACTATTTTTATTACTATTCCTGTAGATCACATTGTGCCATTTTCATAATGGTGGCTTAAAGCTTTTTAAATTTAAAGCTATCACGAGAAATGAGCCACACAATTGTCTGAGTCGCCGGTACTGGGCGTGGCATTAGAATTTGGCCTATTCGAACATAGCTCGGGAAGCTATAAGTGTTTGTGTGTTGTGTGCTTTCACACCTGTGTCTGTTACCTTTTATGTGTATTGAGAAAAATACTTTTTTTAATTTTAACTTTAAAGGAGGTTTCCAAAATTCTCTCCATTTGTAGCTAAAAATTGATATATTCCAGTGGTTCCCAAACTTTCTCTACGCAAACCCCTTTCACAATCATCTGAGTCGCACGAACTCCCTGAGAAACATCCATAGCCACAACTGAATTTTTAATATAGTTAGTTATTAATTACAATCAAACAGTTTAATGCCTTTAAATTAACCTACTTTTGCTCCGGTAGGTACTTTGGGATACCCCACCAAAAGTATAGCAAGAATATTGAAACTACATAACTACAAGTTCAAATAACTATACATTTAAAAATTAAAACAGAAATTAAATAAGCTAGTAACATTTCTTATCTTAAATGTCACAATATTATAACATTTCAAATGTTTTTTTAAAGTGTTACTGAAAATTGGTGCTTTGAAATACTCATTTACCATTTTTGTCTCAAGGAATTATATGGTCAGCCAATGGGAAAGCTATGATTTTATAAATGAAACACCTCCCTCTAATCACAAAATTCAATGGTGACTTACGCTTCAAAATTGTTTACAAGTTTTAAAAGGCTACTCACCTCTTCATTTGACTTAGTGAAAAGGAAACACTTGCTTTGGATGGCACAAAGCTTTAAAGTCAGGAACCACAGACGGTAAATTAAGTCTCAAAATCACTTTCAGCACTGAGCCAGTTTCTGTTGAGGAAATTGAAACAAATTATTGGTGGGGAGTAGAGAAAGCAAATGTATGTTTCTGAAGAGATAATGAACAAAAACCTCATCAAATTTAGATAGTATAAAATCTTGTAAATGTGCCTTGTAAAATTTCAAAAATCTTCATTAAAAATCCACCATTACGGAAATATTTGAGTGGACCCCTTGGAAGATTTCGAGAACCCCTTGGGGGGTCTGTTTTCAAATTCACTTCTGATGTTTTGTAGGGTTGCTTTTGTAATATTATTACATGGCATTGTTATTTTTTAACTCTTTGATATTTGCTGGCTTAGTCGCATAAATAGTGGACTTTAAATGTCCCCATGAAAAAAATCTAGGGGCGTTAAATCAGGTGACTTTGCTGGTCACTCAATTGGTCCTCTTCTGCCAATCCATTGTCTATTAAATCTGTTGTCTAACCATTGACGAACGAGTAATATATAGTGAGGGGAGGCTCTGTCTTGCTGAAAATGTATAAGATCTTCATCAAGCTCCATGTTTCCATAATTGTCTAGTTAATTTTTTAGGGCGTGCACTATGAGAGGATGAATAGCTTCTTCAAGAATTTCCAAGTATTTTCCCCTGTCAAATTTCCATCAATAAATATCAGAGCAATATTCATGTCACCTAATATAATTGCCCACACGTTTATTTTTACCGGCCATTGTGTATGTTCCTCACTAAAAATACACATAATTTTGATCACTCCAATGACAGTAGTTTATTTACAAAATGACTTTATAAAAAAAGCGCACTTGTCAGAAAAGTAGATACATTCTAATAACAATGGATTCACATTCAATAATTGGATCATTTCTTAGCAAAACTATACTTGCCTATCAGGATCATCTTCGCTTAATGTTTGATATACCTGCATTTTATATGAATGACACTTATTTAATTTTAATGTCTTTTGAACCGAACCAATTGATACACCAGTAGCTTTAGACACATTCCACACTGAACCTTTGGGTGCCATAAAAGAGCCCAAAATTTCTATTCGAGTTAATTCACTCAAACTATACGCACAGTCCATTTTTTGTTGGCGACACAGACCCAGATTCTTTAAATTTTGCATTAAGATCCAAAACATAATTATGTTATACATATTTATCCTGAAGTCTTTGGTTTAATGTTGCTGCCGTTCTCAAGCACATTGAGCCTCGGCTCCGTACAAAAAAAAATCTATTCTGTTCTCGCTTCCAGACTATAAACCATTTTTCAAGAATGGATGTTAACAGTAGAAAAAAAAACAAGACAGCTAATGGATTTGTAGCTGGCATCGATACTTGATATCAAAAATAATATTTTGTTTACACACAAACTCTTGTACCTTCCCGAACTATGTTTTAATAGGACAAATTCTAATGCCGCGCCCGGTGCTTGCGACTCAGAAACTTGTGAAGCTCATTTCTCATGATAGCTTTTACTTTAAAAAGCTTTAAACCACCATTTTGAAAATGATACAGCGGGATCTACAAGAATAGTAATAAAAAATAGGAAGCCTCAGTTACAAGGAAATTGAAATGGAAAGGTAAAGGCACACAAAACATAAGGGTGAAATACAAGTCAGCAAATAATTCTATTGGTATCAAAACAAAAGAGAAATATTACATATTCACACACATGAGAACACACTATACTTTCCACTGTTTAATGTTAGGTGTAAATAATGTAACAAGAAATACCATTGTTACCAATATTGCCATGTTTGGTGTGAAGCACTTTAAATTGACACTTAGCCAAGACAACAATGCTTGGGCCGAAGATTGAAAAAGTGTGACTCCTTAAAGAAGAACAGGAGCACTTTCTAAAACGAAAGTGTAGTAAACAGATAACTACAATAACTTTAATCGGAAGGATTAAATAAAGTCATGGCTAAGCAACAATACACAACACACTGCAGCCTTACGTCTGTAAGTCTCAAATAAGATAAGCATGGTCAAATAATTATGTTGAACAACTTTTAAGACTAGGAAGTCCTTATTTAAAGAGTTATAGCGTTAGTTGCTAACTGAATCAGCTAGCATTGGCTAACTCCAAAGAAGGGTAATATTATACAAAAGAAATGTTCCAAATGCTGAAACTATTAGTTTACAAATAGTAAAAAGAGAGATATCAGGAATCTAGGCCATCAGAAAACTTATGGCAGGCCTACTCCTAATTAGTACTGCCTGATCATCCAATAATATAATTAATACTCAACAATAGTCTGGAGACAGACTACAACAATGGAAAAACTTCTAAACATTAAAGAGCCAAGTGGTGTCTGAAGGGAGCCGGACAAATCTTAACATAACAACACGCAGGCCACCCCTCTTGAATAGAAGCATACCCACGAGTTGAGCACCGCACAAAGGTACAAAAAAATGTCAAACCAAAGATTGATAACAGCCAATTAGGCCATACAGTAACGCAATGGATTAATTAAGAATTAATAGCCAGAGCTATTATTTATGCTTATTTTTCAATTTTCAGAATATGATATCTAGTGGAGTAATTCCCTAATAATAAGCATAAATAATTGCTCTGGCTATTAACTCTTAATATATGTGCGATCCCGTACAATTTAATAACTGTGCAAATGGCAGCAAAAAGCCAACTACCGAGTTGCAGATGGCTGCGTTATCCGATGGCTTGTGATATTAATATAATCACATATTTGTAGCCGACGATTTCCGCTAGTCCATCATAGACTCTGCCTTAAAATATGAGTGAAGAATGACCCAGGGCACGGGACGAATCCTGGATAGCTCAGTGGTTAGAGCATTGGCGTACTAAGCCAGAGGTCCCGGGTTCGATTCCCGTGTCCAGGTGTCATTTTTCAATTTTCAGCAATGGATTAACCCTATCTCCCCTTTTTTTTGCCAGTCTAAAGCCATTAGTGACATGGTCACATAGAACAGGGCATCATGTATATCGAAGACTTGTCATATGGACATAGTTAAACAATAAACATGTATGGTCATAAGGACTTACCCTCTGTTTAAAATAAACAGACTCTGCCAAAGAGTATAGTAATTATTACACTTAACCTACATTGAAGCTTCTCATATGAAGAAAATCAAAAAGTACAAGTCTGTAACAGACAAATGATATAATCTTAACAGATATTACATTATCTGCGGCGAGGTGGTGAGACCGATGGAGCGACCATCGTGACCACTATTTGTGGGTGGGTTAGGTTGAACTGAAGCCTTCTGGATGCTCATGAGACGAGTTGTTGGAATTGAATACATAAATAGTATGAGAGGCGTTGCATTATATACTAAATGAATCTGACGTCTAAGAAGTGGAGGGGAGGGGAGGGTTTGCTCGCAGGTGCTAGATTTTTCCAGAATAACATTAAACAGGCCAAAGTCCAAAAAAGCACAGATTGGACAATCAGTTTTGTTGTGTTGGCCCAGTTGACAGTTGACAGTTGCTGCAGCGTCCGCTTGTTCTATTGGGTCGTATAGTCACAGAGTGAGCTCATAAACTGTAATTTATTTTAGCTTCCTTTACTTTTGTATGTACTGCATTTTATTTAGTTTTCTAAATGAGCGTAGCCTGTTAAAAATTATAGTGACCTTAATGTCACCTTAGCGACATCACTCAAGGTCATACCAGCGTTACCACCTTAGTTCCCACTCAGAACCAAGCAACTTTTGTTTAAAATATTTTTTTAAGCACTGCGTTGTTTTCAAGATATTTTGGTGATAAGTTTTCAAATGAACACCTGGTATGTAGCATATTATATAAAATGCGTGTGTTTATATGTAACATATTTTGAGGTTATTGATTTATTGTGTACCAGCTGCCTAGATACTCATAAAAATAGTTAATTCGAGCTATGAATATCTCAAATTTCTAGATATTCTTTGGAGTTCAGATTAAAAAAGTTGTACTGTATAATCACACTGTTATTTAATAGAATAGAGGCTAGTAGTAAAACATAGAAGCCTTAAAATTAAGAAAAAACTTAACCAAATGGAATATTTATGGTGAAACATTAAAAGATTCAATTGAGGATGGGTCAAAGTGGTGTACCGGTATGACAATATTTTAGAACACAAAAAAACATATATAAAGTAGGCTCTGCACACTTTTTGATATCACTTCTTTTGTAAAATTATCAAAGTTTCCAAATGTACATACACATTTTTAAAATGTTTGAATGTTCACCTACTAAATTTCAGCAAACTTGCGTACCCAAGAATATTTGATTGTTTGGGGAAGGGACTGTTACTGACTGTTATGAGTGTGGTTTCAGATGGGTGCAAAGAAGGGTGGCCTTGGTGCTCACAAGGTGAAGACCAACTTTGCTGACATTGAGCGGGAAGCTACAATGGCAGATCAATTGAAAGTGCAAGCAGCAGAAGAAGCCAAAATGGCAGCCGAGAGGTCAGCTGAGGAGCAACAAAAACATGTAATAAACCTTTTGTTTTGTTGTCTGCTTTACTAATATAATAATAGTTGTGTAACTTGTAAAGTTGTTTCACAGTCGGGGAGGACAGAGAAAACCTGGAAATGTCAGGGAATTTAAAAGTTAAAACTGTCAGGGAGTTTTGTGATCAAAAAGGGATAAGCTAGATGTCTTGGCTGCATCTTTTTTTTCTTCTAGTTATCACTTTTTTTTATCAAAGAGTTCATTACAAAAATAATCTCTTTATTTCCTAAACTTTATTATATATTTTATATCTTTTTAAGGTAAACCTCTTTTCACTTTCCTCATAGAGATATGTTTAGGAATGGACGGTAATTACATTTTTGTATCCATGCAGGAAATGAGTCAAAATATCAGGATCAGGAAATTATAAAAATGATGCTTTAAAGAATTTTAAAATATTATTTATTTATTTTTAAACTAATATGGTGAGACTTGTAAAAGCTTGAACATTATTATTTTCTATATTAAGTTCTTATGGTATCAAACCTGGGTCAGGGGATTGGGTGGTGATGATTGATTTTCTTCCAGAAGCAGCCATTACCTCTTTGTCCAGTGGCAGCAGTGTCAAGTGTGAACCGTTTTCTTCTTTTCATTGTAAAAGCCATATTGTGTTTGTTCCTTTTATATGTTTCTATCCACCTTTCTGTACCTTCTTACAAATATAATATTATTAGTTTTTTTTTTATTTTCTATTATTATATTATATTTATATGTTTTCTTATGTTCATAATTTTTTACAAGATTCAGATCTTAATTCAGGATTTGAAGGTAAATTGGAGATTCAAATTTGTAAAATATTGGATTCGACCCAACTCTAACTTTTTTACATTTTTAGTTGAAAAAAGCAATATGTTTTCTAACTTTTAATATCGAAATTAAAGATGGTTGAATTCTATATTTCTCAAATCTGAATATCAAATCTAAATCTTAAAATTTCTTTTTTTAATCTCAAATCTTTAAAAATGTAAAATTTTTGTTTAAGTGAAAATATTTAAAATTTCATATAAAAAGAAGTTACTTAGAGCTTGTTGCCACTGACATATCATATTATGTTTGTCATGTTTATTACATTAGGGTGTAATGAGGTGGACAGGATAGAACTAGCCCAAGATAGGGATAGGGTGTAATGAGGTGGACAGGATAGAACTAGCCCAAGATAGGGATAGGGTGTAATGAGGTGGGCTGGATAGAACTAGCCCAAGATAGGGATAGAGTGTAATGAGAGGGGCTGGATAGAACTAGCCCAAGATAGGGATAGAGTGTAATGAGGTGGGCTGGATAGAACTAGCCCAATATAGGGATAGAGTGTAATGAGGTGGACAGGATAGAACTAGCCCAAGATAGGGATAGGTGGCTTACTTTTGTGAGATAATGAACTTGCGAGTTCCTAATCCCATAGAGTAGGTAATTATTATGTGCTAAACAGCAAAGAGAACAACCCATTGCGGTGGCTGTATGGTCTAAGGCGGTTCTCTCGTAATATACTAGACTGCTGATGATGGTTATATTGTAGTTTGATCCTGGTTGGGTCTACTGAGGGTGATTTTTCCTAAATAGTTTCTCACTCTCTCAACACAAAAATGTGGGTACATTTCCTCTAAATTTAACCTTTCTCATCCCTAACCCATTAACTTAATTAGTATGCAAGCGTAAAACCCAAATAGATAGTAAGGCGCGGTGCTAAAAAATATAACACTATTTTAGTCCATTATTAATACAATTTTGTCATTTTTTTATAATAATGTTACTTTCCCAAGATAAATCTTTATAATTCCATTTATTAATAATTGCTTAAAATTGTTACTTGAAGTAAAGCTCTTCATAATTTAATTCAAAATACGGTTTTTTGAAATTCTTACAACTCTTGAATAACATTAGAAGAATCAAGGATTCAGGCATCCCTTCTCTAACTGTAATACAACTTTATATTTAGCAAAATCTGGTAATTTTATTTACCACAAATCAGGTTCTCGTGTGTGCTTAGAATCTGGATGAGTTAGCAAGGTGTGCTCACAAGAAAACAATGAACTACCACGCTCTTGTTACATTATCCTAGCTCCTAGTCTGTTGTTGGACAAATCAGGTTCTCGTGTGTGCTTAGAATCTGGATGAATAGCAAGGTGTGCTCACAAGAAAACAATGAACTACCACGCTCTTGTTACATTATCCTAGCTCCTAGTCTGTTGTTGGACAAATCAGGTTCTCGTGTGTGCTTAGAATCTGGATGAATAGCAAGGTGTGCTCACAAGAAAACAATGAACTACCACGCTCTTGTTACATTATCCTAGCTCCTAGTCTGTTGTTGGACAAATTTATCTGCTGCCACACTTTTATTTAAATCATATAATAATTGTATGACTGGTAGGGATGAACCCTTGAATCCTCGAATCCTTTAGGATATCCGAGATAATTTCAGATTAAATACTTATATCCTAAAAAAACAATTTTATGTTTTACAATATTTAAAACTAAATTTGTTTTAGAGCTTTAAAACTACTTATTGGTGGTTCAGAACCAACTATAATTATAGGATGAACTTAACAACCAGGCCCCAGAACAGTAATTTAACACTTAACTAAATGTATGAATGTTATAATGAATGGATTATAAGATTGAATATTAACATTTAGTTATTATTTGTATCTTATATTATTATATTATATTTATATTTCCACTAATGTTAGTGATTTTTTTCCAAGAGTCAAATTCAGATTCGACATTCATGATTCAAATGTAAATTTGGATTTTTTGATTCGACTAACTCTAATTCAAAATAAACAACAATGTTTTACTACCCCTATGACATCAAAGAACTTGCATCCATGTATTGATTTCAATTATTATTTTGACTAGATGGCGTCTATGCGCCTAGCCTACCAAGACCTTGGCTTACAGCAGAAAAAGGAGGAGGAAAAAATGAAGAGGGTTGATCCTAAGAAGGCCCAACAGTACGAGAGATTGGGCATGGGCTTTGCATCTCGGGCGTAAGTTGAAGTACATGTTAAATTTGAATTGAACATCCAAACTTATAATTACTCTTAAAAAAATGTTTTACATATTCATGGTTAAAACAAATCCTCAGGAGTCTTAACTTTTTTTTTTGAATCATTTATTTCTACAATTTTCATGCACAAACCGATGTAAAGTAGGAATGTTGATATAATTACATGTAGGCCTACAAGTTTCAAGAAATTCCACCACTGTATTGACTTAATACATTCCCTGGTGTGTGTGTAGCACACCCTAAGTCCCGCAGCAGTTTTTCCAATCCTAATCCTATACTCTTATTCAACAAATATGTTTGCGACACACTTATTTTCTTATTTATTGCTTGATTCCTGGTCATAGTATATCATTTAACTTGTAGCCCTATCTATCAGCTTCAATAGGAAGTATTCAGACTGGCTAAAATTACACTGGTTCATTGATAGATGGCATTACAATAATTTATTGTAGTGAAACATTGATTTGCGACTGCACCAGGGAATGTTTGGCCAAACAAAGACGTTGTTCAATGCCCGTGACAGGGAATGGTTTAAAATAGTTCACACCCAGGCTGTACCGAAAAATGTGATCCGATAATGGAAAAAAAAATATATATATATATATATACGGAAAGTGAACATATACACCATATTAATCTCCAAATTGCTCATGGCTTTTACCTATTTGACTTTTAAGACTTTAAAATTTATGTAATTTTGACCTACTCCTCGGTTGAAAGATGCTTTTTTCTCTTTGATTGACCAAGCTGAAGATTCCATGCTTAGTAAACAAATACACTAAATTCTTGTCCAAATAGAACTATAGTGATCAACCAACTGTAACAATAAGTCAATATATGTGTGAAAATGATTAAAAGTAGATACAAAGGCTCAACCATTTCATTTTCTCAACTATTTTGACTCAAAGCTATGCTGTATTGTCCCAAACATATTTTGATATTTTTCTCCTTTAAAAGCTCCTTCAAAAAAATGCAATCTAACATTTTTCACTGAAAAAAAAAGTCTGATTCCTATTGAGGTCTATTTTGTAGCTTGTTAGGACTGTACCGGCTGGCGGGGAATCATTATATGCATCTGATAATAAACTCCAGCTCAAGATAACTAAACCAGGAGGTCAGTGTTAGTGACAGAATCTGTGCTGAGCCATTGATATTAAAACAGCATCCATAGCAGAACCACTTGTAACTATGTTCAATAGAAGGCTTACTCGGTGTCTCAATTAAACAAGGGAATGAGAAGAAGCTATAGTATGAATTTCAAATCTAAGACCAGTACACGAGGTGCAACAAACAATTAAAGTGTAGGCTGCTAACAAGTTTTGTGTTTCCGAGGCTAATATACTTCTTTGGAGAAAAATCATGTTTTAAAAAAGTATGTATCGAAAGAAACCAGTTATTTAAATAAAATTATTGTAATGAGACAATGTAGATGACAATAAATGGTGAGTAAATGCAAGAAAATTTTAACTTAGATGTAATACGATGAAACAATAAATTACAAATAAAATTTGAAATCATATAAATGCCACCAAAAAACATAAAAAAATTTAAACCTATAGAAAGAGCCCTACACAATATTAGCTTCAAAAATAAATACAACCAAAGATGTTTTGTATGACATCATTAACTGCCCTTGTTTCGGCTGGTTTGCCATATTAATTTATCAATAGAACGCAGCCTTTTAGAAGCTCTCATTTGTAAAGTATTTTTAAGTGAACCACAAATCCAGGGCTCATACTCGGCCCCTAATGTCCCTAAAAATTAAGTATATGAAATGTTTATGGATAATTAATGTAAATTTGTATGATTTCAAATATACATTTTTAGGCAAGTTGAAGAAATTCTGGCCTGATGTCTTTGAAAATTAAAGGGCCTAGATGAATTTGGGGAATTTTTGTCTAAACTTGTTGTATTGGTTTACAATTTTTTTCATGATTTCACAGCTAAGTTGGAAGACTTAAGGAATGAATATTCAACGTGATCTTCAGCTTCCTACCAAAGTTTTTATCAAAAATATGCTGTGTTATCTGATGGCTTGTGATATTAATAAAATCACATAATTGTAGCTGACGATTTCCGCTAAGTCCATCATAGGGTCTGCCTTAAAATATGAGTGAAGAATGACCCTGGGCACGAGACGAATCCTGGATAGCTCAGTGGTTAGAGCATTGGTGTACTAAGCCAAAGGTCCCGGGTTCGATTCCCGTGTCCAGGTGTCATTTTTCAATTTTCAGAATATGACGTACATTATAGGTTTTATAAGGCAAAAATTATCACAAGAAAGTGAAATTGGATAATTTTTAATGGCGTTTTACACAAAATGTCGCAGTTTGAAGATCAACGTAAATGGTTGAGGACATATCTAGCCTTCCTCAGTCACAACTAGTTATGGATGGGAATGACATTCTTATCGCAGAACGGAAAATGATAAAAATATCGAGATGGGAACGAGAAATTATAAAAAGGACACTTTATAATCATTTTAGATTAAAAATATATGTTGATTTTTAAAATATATGCTAAGACTTGTAAAAGCTATACCATTATTAAACATAAATAATGAAATCATAAAACATAATAACATAGGAGTGCACGAATAGCACTTTTTATTTAATCGATTAGAATTTTTTTAACAAAGATCGAATATTACAAATCCAATAGTTAATTTTATTACATGTTTGATGTAAATTATTTGTATTAATTTCTTTTCAAAATATTGCTTTATTTTTAATTATATCCAGAGTGCCAAAAATACTATAAAACATAATGCTTGACACCTCTTTTAAATAAAGTTGGAAACAGCAAAATGTTATCTAGTTTTGAAATCCGTTGAAAGTTATCTATGCTTGAAAACCCTTAAAGATTCTTAAGGTTTAAAATCACCTAACCCACTATCAGGCACGCCTGTTTTATTCCACCATCGGTCACATGTATTCTGACAGGCTATCTCGCAATATTTGCTTCCTGAGATAAAATGTTATTGAAAAAATTCAATTTATTAGTGTTGACACTCTTTGTATGTGTTGTAATTAGATTTAGTTAATGAAACTGATGCTTAATACCATCATAAACATTTTCTATTTTTTCGGGGAGGTTTTTAATAAATCGGCGAAAATTGTACTAATGTCATGAGGCGCGTGTCATCTGAGAGATTACTATATAGGAAAATGTGCCTACGCTGTGAGGCGCGAGTCATTTACCAGATGACCACATGAAACACAGCACAAATAGTACTTGTTTTTTTGTTTTTTTTATCAACATTTTTTATTTCAAGAGGTGACCTGGCGCTCTAGGAGTAAAGTGTCAGACTTCTGTGCTAGGGGTCCGGGGTTCAATCCTCGGTCTCAGCACAGATTTATCCGATTACCAAACCCTTCCTTCCCCTCTGACAAGACGTGTATTAATCACAGCTTGTGAGTGTGTGGAATGCCAGGCCTCCACCGTGGTTCGGATTCCACGTTAAACTGTAGGTCCTCCATTTCATCTCACAATCACCCTACCATTACACATTAGCGTAAGTGCGTATAACACGAACGGGTAGTAAGACGTGGTGCTAATAATAATTTATTTCAAGAAAATCTTGCTACATTACAAATTTAAAAAACCCATCATATCTTAGTACTAAAAAAACATAACGAATGATAGATTTAGAGCCTGTACACTACACATTTAGGCACGACTCATCCACAAGATGATGATCAATAAACACACGACTTGGCGCAAGTCATCCAAGAGATTATTACTACTGTTCTGAACTTGGTATTCATTGCATCATGGCTCTTGACTCAAATGCCCGACGGAGGGAAGGGAGCCAAGAAGATACTAGGAGATGGACCGCACCCCACCCCTAGCAACTTAAATTGTGGGCAACAACGTCGCTAAGCCATCTCTCAAATGACATGCGACAGATGGCGGGTTAAATCCTCTTTAGATTTGAAACTCCAATATTATTTTCACCCCTTCGAGATTATTTATGTTTGACACTCCTTAAATATTTTGTTTTACACCCCCTTGATCTCTACTCCATGTCTGGAGCTGCACACTCATAATTGGTTGACCTTGGCAAGCTACTTCCTCACCCTCCCCCCCCACCCCCACCCCAACCCCCACCCAACACAGTCCACTAAATGCTAAAGTAGAATCTCTGTCCTTCTCTAAATTTTTCAAGCTCTCTCGCTTGCTGAAACTAACAAATAACTGTTGATAGACAGAGCAGAATGAGCCACTTGCCTCCCAACTTGTTGGTCTTCCCACAAGGATTTAAAATACCCCGCCCCCTACCCCCACTTTCCCTCCTCCCATAAGCTTGCTACAGAATATTAAAGAAGACTGTCTACAAAGAGATTAACAGTGATGGGTCAGCACTAGCAGCTGGAACACAAGCTTTGTTTCCCACTGGACTTACGGGAACGGATAAATTCCCAACCTTTTCTCGAATGTTTGGGATCCTGTCCACCCCTAGTCACAAATTATAAAGCTAATCAGGGGTAAGATGTTCACTTTCTAATAGATTTTTAATTTCCTCACAGAACTGTACCACAACCAAGGGATCAGAAAAAAGTTTTTATCCAAACACATTCAGTTGCCTACACCATCTCTTCACCTAAAGTCTGTTCAGCGTAGGAACTGTTTTCTGAAAGGCCCTTTTCCCTACCAGAAAGCTATTATATAGTAGGATTTTGGTAGGAAAAAAGACCTTTCAGAGAGTAATTCCTACCGTGAATGCAGTATATCTGTACCAGCCTCTACTTGTGGTAAAACCACCCTCTCTATCCTTCAACTGGTTTTTGAAAAACAATGCCTTTTCCTTCAGCATTGGGCCTGTGATTGGACTTCTTTTTTTAAACCAGAGGAACAATGCTTCACTTTTTTTCTCATATTGAAACTTCCTAATTCAACTTTGGTTCCTCTAATCTACCTTCTGGGTGAGCACTTATCAGGAAAACTTTACAATTTTTAATCTCTCCCACCGCCAGTCTCCTACTGTCACTTCATCAACACTATACTCTCTCGGCTGCAAGTTTATTTAATTGTTTCTCCTTTTCCAATCTCTTTAAAGCTTATGATTTTGTTTACATAAAAAGTCACTACACATTAAACAAACCCAACAGAATTTATGCAAAACTAGCGATAATACAAGATGCAACGACTGTCCAATAGGAAATGGCTCTGTAAATTGATCAAACCATGTGTGGAAATATGTTAATTATCTTAAGTTGTTAATTTATGTTCTATTTTTAGATACCCAAAGGGGCAGCGGAAGGAATAAATTCTTGCAAACCCATTTTAATCCAACCCCTCACTTGTCACAACATGCAACTATTACTTCAAACATTTACTTTGTCTGTTGACCAGCTTGTATTTAACAAAACTTTGAATTATTGAGATTCTTGTATTTTATTTTCTAGAATTATGTATTGTCTTGCCAAGGTAAGATGAAAGTCATAAACTAATTAGTTAATCTCATATTTATTTAATCCGTTGTTTTAGTTTTGTTTTCTTATTTTATTTAAGGGGAATGAGCCATTCAGCCTTAAGTGACATGAAGAGCATTGAACAGGAAACACCCAACAATATGAACAGCTCAAAGTCTGTATTTGATCGGGATGACAGTTTCTTTGATGATTATCACTTTACAACATCAACTGGTTTAGGCTTGTAAGTACTCACACTCAATTTGAACTAAAATATTGATTATGGTTTTATCATGATTACGGTTTTTATTGATTTTCATTCTTACATTTTAGCTAAGGATGAGACCCTTGAATCCTTAAGAAGAGTCGAGGATTCAAGAACATTTTGGATTCGAGACTCAAATCCTTAAAAAAAAAAAATTCAATCTTTCAAGTGAAATTTATTTTAGAGCTTTAATACTGCTTATTGGTGGTTCAGAACCAATTATAATTATAGGATGAACTTAACAAACAGGCCCCAGACCAGTAATTTAACACTTAACTGAATGTATGAATGGATTATAAGAAAGAATGTTAAAATTAAGTTGCTATTTGTATTTTCTATTAGTCTGTTATGTTCATGATTTCTCCCAAAATTCGGATTCGAGATTCATATTTCTCTCTTTTCCTGAACCTCCCACCATGTATTAAAAATATGTAGTTTTTTAAAATGTATTTAAAAATATTTGCAAAAAGCATAAAAAGTGTAAATAGTAACAAAAATACCAAATTAAAATGTTTGTTTGATCTATCACAAGAACACGAAGTTCATAATAAGCACATGAAGTTCATAATAAGCACATTTACATTTTGTTATCACTTAAACAATAAGATATGATAAAAAATTATTTCTTTCTGAAATTTGTAGACCTGTGGAAAAATTCTGGAAAATAGACATTCTTGAAACTTGGGCGGGGAAACTATTTCCCTGGAAAAAAAAAATTAATTTACGTTACAATTAAGGACAATCACTTAATGTCATGTTTGTTTTTAATGTTCATTAACAATGTTATTAATTTAACAAAGTTAAATTAACCTTATCTTTCATTAAGTAAATGTGTACCCTAAACTTTAGTTGGTTTTTATTTGACAACTAGGTGACCTGGCGGTCTAGGGGTAAGGTGTCAGACTTCTATGCTGAGAGTCCGGGGCTCAATCCTCGGTCTCGGCACAGATTTATCTGTTTGCCAAACCCTTCCTTCACCTCTGAGAAGACGTGTATTAATCACAACTTGTGAATGTGAGGAATGCCAGGCCTCCACCGTGGTTCGGATTCCACGTTAAACTGTAGGTCCTCCATTTCATCTCACAATCACCCTACCATTACACATTAGCGTAAGTGTGTATAACCAGAACGGGTAGTAAGAGGAGGTGCTTATAATAATTTTTGACTACTTTCTAGTAAAAACAACTGAGCGCCATCATAGACATTTGTAAGGTAGGAAAACACATTGTTATACCCCAATAAACCCAGTCATAGCCAGTCCTGGTTAGGACATGGTTTATTTAGGAGTTGGTACACTCTTGCACACGCTACCCTGCCCATCCAGTGCTGTGTCAGGAGAAAGGATGCGCGCGCCGCACAACAACCCCTCCTCCCCAGTCTGACACACGGCTGAGGGAGGTAAAACCGGCTGGCTCCCAGCTCAGATCACCAGTTCTGTAGTGGCCTTGACCACGATAAGAAATGTCAGTAAAAGGGTCTCTAACGTATAACACCGGGTCATGATTCTACAGTCTCTAAACCCTCCCATCCCTCCTTCTCTCCCTTCCCCACCTCAATGCGCCATCTTGAGTGCCGAGGTCTCCTTTCTCTCCCCATTTCACCGCGCCATCTTGAGTGTCGAGGTCTCCTTTCTCTCCCCATTTCACCGCGCCATCTTGAGTGTCGAGGTGTCCTTTCTCTCCCCATTTCACCGCACCATCTTGAGTGTCGAGGTCTCCTTTTTCTCCCCATCTCACTGCGCCATCTTGAGTGTCGAGGTGTCCTTTCTCTCCCCATTTCACTGCGCCATCTTGAGTGTCGAGGTGTCCTTTCTCTCCCCATTTCACTGCGCCAACTTGAGTGTCGAGGTCTCATTTTTTTCCCCATTTCACCGCGCCAACTTGAGTGTCGAGGTCTCCTTTCTCTCCCCATCTCACCGCGCCATCTTAATTGTCGAGGTCTACTTTCTCTCCCCATTTCACCGCGCCATCTTGAGTGTCGAGGTGTCCTTTCTCTCCCCATTTCACCGCGCCATCTTGAGTGTCGAGGTCTCCTTTCTCTCCCCATCTCACTGCGCCATCTTGAGTGTCGAGGTTCTCCTTTCTCTCCCCATCTCACCGCGCCATCTTGAGTGTCGAGGTCTCCTTTCTCTCCCCATCTCACCGCGCCATCTTGAGTGTCAAGGTCTCCTTCTTCCACTTCCAGGCTCGACTCCTGGCGGAGGTACCATAGAATTTTTTCCCAATGGATAATTAATTGCTCCTATGGTCATGATGGTCTGATTAATTAGGCTTAAGTTAAGTTTAGATTTCCACTGGCACGACATAATCATCATCATCACATAACCATAATTAACAAA
This sequence comes from Timema genevievae, assembly GCA_902155825.1. Classification (NCBI taxonomy): domain Eukaryota; kingdom Metazoa; phylum Arthropoda; class Insecta; order Phasmatodea; family Timematidae; genus Timema; species Timema genevievae. The sequence goes on along the minus strand of CABFWO010001521.1, from coordinate 59,126 downwards.
TATAAAAGCTTGGCTCTTTAATTGATCATGTTATACACATTCGTAAAGTTTATGGTGATACAGAGTTATATCGGCCCCCGATGGGTGCCAATTATTATGATACGAGATTATTTATGTGATATGGCCCTGTGATTGAGCACTATTTACAACATTATTGGGTTTTACGATGATGAATAAAACCCTGACCTTTGGCTTAGTATGCTGATGCTCTAACCACGGAGCACATCCCTTATGTAGTTTAAGGTTCTCATTTACCTATAAAGTTTTGTTTTTTTCCCCCCAACATTCGGAGTAAAGTGTTAATGAAACAAATTGTTGCTTCATCAGCTAGTCTTTTGTGTTTGTTAAAGGTACAAGAATAATTCCACTGAGAAGAGCTTGGAAGCGATGTTCCTTGATGGCAACACAAGCAGGGATCGTTACGCCTCTAGTAAAGGTTGGGTGACGGTCGAGCCAGAGAGGGAACAGCCACCCTCTTCAAGCTCATCGTTCAGCGGCTTCTCTTCCATAGATGAGCAACCGAGCCCTAGAAGAGAGGCGACACCCCTCGGGCCGACAACTGATGAGGCGCAGAAGAAGTTTGGTAGTGCCAAGGCCATTTCATCTCAGCAATTCTTTGGAGATTCTGCTGATAATACTGTAAGTTTACTTGTTTACAGCAAATTCCTTCATCATTCTTTGGATTTATTGGTTTTTTATGGCTCGTAATGTGAAGGACTAGTTTTACTTTTCTAGGCAAGACTGAGAATAAAACTTATATTTCAGAACAAGCTCAACACATGCTTCAGTAGCCGCATGGTCTAAGGTGCTATTCTCTCAGACTATACTGCTGATGACGGGGAGATCGAGGTTAGAATCTCTGTCGGGTGTATTGAGAGTGTTCTTTTTAAAATAGCTTTCCATTCTTCCTCCACACAAATGCGGGCATAGTAATGAGGAGGAAAACATATGTGTGGAATCTAGGCGGGGAAGAAGTTGTGTGACTGGCCTTGTCACTCAGCACAGCCACTTCTGAACGTTCGTTTTCAACTCCTGTCCTTGAAGCTATGTGTACCCAACCACTCTTTCATGGTCTGAAGAGGTGATAGTCCCTCAGAGCAAGGTGGTACTGTAAGGTGGGTTACTAAACAATCCCCGAATGAAAGGGTCAAGCATTGCTTGACTTCAAGACACAACATGTCGCTGTCATATAGCAAATCGACACTAGAAGTTAGCATACCGCGCCTTTTGTTCGGAATGGCCCTCCAAAGTTTTTGTAATGTCTCGCATTAATATACACTTTGGAATTGATGTGGTTACTTGTGCCATAATGTCACCAAACACTACTCCTTTATGGCCTCAAAAGACTGTTGCCATAAGCTTCCTGTCATTCAATGTTTGCTTGAACTTCCTTTATTTGTTCGGGAGAATATGTGTGTTCCCACTGCATAGACTGTCATTCTATTTCAATCACAGGTTTTATCACCAGCTACGGTGGGATTAAGGAATTCATGTTCATCACTGGGCTATCACTCCAGGAAAGTGAGTGTTGTGGCTATTCTCTTTGTTTTGTGCATCTTTGGGACCCATCGAGCGCAAAACTTGTGATAACCTAATATGTCTGTGACAATTTTGTACAGAACAGTAAATGAAATTTGTGCAAAATGAAGTGAAAGTTAAGCTATCCTGAAGCTCCAATTTTCCTGAGCCTTTGCTTCCAATTTCTGTACAAGATTATCTGTCACAATAGAAGGCCGGCCAGATCGCTCTTCATCATGAACATTCTTTCAGCCATTTTTAAACATCCTACACTGCTTTCACTCATAATGTTTGGTACATAAACCTCACACAGTTTACGATGAATCTTGGCAGCACTTGTGGGTTTTTTTCATGAAGATAATTAATAACTGCAGGTACTTAAAATCTGGCGGGGGCATTTATGATAAAACTAATTTTATTTCACTCAATACATGATGCCAATCAAATCCAACACCTTAGCTCAGTCGGTAAACGCTTCTCTCTACTGAACTCACTCCTGGGTTCGATTCCTGGTATGGCTGAAAAATGTATCATCGGTGAAATGTCAGTTCACCCTTTCACAGTGACAAATTAATGGCCGGGGACTGGATGTTGTTCCTGTCCTAGTCTTAAGTTAGATTATAAGGCATATGAAGCTACGACAGACCTAGCCAGCCGGTAATGGAAAATATATGGCTTGAATAAAAAACTGACCCAGAACACAGGCTGGAATCAGTCATGGATGTAAGAACATGACTCGAATCAACTGGTGGCAGTTAAAAATGTGCCGCTATATAGCTACCGAGTCACTAAACATGAAGCCTCCCGCTATACTGTGAAAAAATAAACACAGGCTACTTTGTGACCCACCTCATACAAGTAATGGCATACTTAGATAATAGGATATTGCTTGAATTTTTCAACAATAAAACTCTGTTCATTTTCTTGGGAACTGTCCTGGTTTTTGAGTACCTGTGTTGTCCTCCCTATTTAGTATTTGTATGTTCGTGCCATGGTTATACCTATTATCTTATTATTACTAAAGCACAAACAAAACAACAAATGCTTGTCCTACATTGCTACGTTATAGTAAAGCCAACAAACACCTGTAAAGGAATTATGGTGACTAGAGGAAAAATTGTGAATCAACTTTTAGCACTCTTATATCTCTAAAGCTAAGAGGAGTTGAGAAAATCACGTCAAATGCCTCAAATTAATAAATAAATTACCAAGAAAATAGTGGCAACCCTGTCTCATGACTTTCAAATAGAAACTTTGTATGTTTCTGTCACTAATACTATTCATATTTAATTTATTTTATGTTTCTGACTGCAGTGGGAGCGAAAAGCCAACTTGTCTCGATTTGAGGGTTCGTCAAGTATCTCGTCTGCCGACTATTTTGGGACTGGGACCAGTGGTGGGGGAGGTATCACTTCTAATCTACACACTCCAGACTTTGACGATATGAGGGAAAGTGTTCGTCAAGGAGTCACGAAAGTGGCTGGAAAGCTCAGCTCCATGGCAAACGGTGTAATGTCTTCAATACAGGTAAAACAAAACTGTTCTATTTTAATGTTTTCTACTTGCATATGAGAGGTCCTTAAATAAACATGAAGCACTTAACCCTTGTCTTGGCACAACCACAAAAATTTGGAATTAAAAATATTTTCTTTGTTTGTTGGGTTAGGGAAAGCATTTTAAATACATGATTTATTATTATTATTATTATTTATTTATTTATTTATTTTCCCAAAAACAAATGATTTATGGTTATGTATCGTATAGTATACACTGCCAGCCAATCAGAGACTTAAAACAACAATCAAATATGATAGTAAATTGTCATTTTACTCAAATTTATAATTCAATAATTTGAATTATAATCTTACAAACCTTTTTCTAACCACAAAGTGCTACAAATATAATAATAAAATATTACTGTACATAATTTTATAGAAAAATAATCTAAATTGCAATGTTCCAGGCATTATCATAGTAAAAAAAAATGCTATAAATATGAGATCTAATAGAAAAATCTAATTTGCAATAATCATATCTTGGGTACAAATACGAAAAAACAATATAAGCTTATAATATTTAAACACAATATTTTGAATTGCATTACTCGTCACTCAAACAAAATGCTACTTTTTATATAATAATCTAAAAAACAATTCCTATAAATATCTTGGAAGTCTTAATAAGACACATACAAACTATGAGCATTAGGAAATCTTGAAGGAAAAAGGGGTATTTGGTTACTTTCAAAGTAGTGTTTTTCTGACATGATTATTATTTTCCCCACAAATTTTAGGGGGTGGTTTATTTTCAATTTACTATGGTGATAGTTATTGGCCTGATGTCAAAATAACTTATCTATCCAGCCCTTTACAATCTAATACTTCTTAGAAACCTATTTACATGTTTGATGAATGCACTGTAGCATTTAAAGTGTAAATGGAGTTCCTTTTTTAATTGTGAAAGTCATATTATATTTAACCCTTTTATTTGTACCTATTCTTCTTTCTCACACATCCTTCCGTGTATAAACATTCTTATCTCAGAATATTGATGTAGTTTAAAGGGGTCTTTATTGCAGAAATGCTGGTAAAACTATTTATAATGTTATGAACAGTGGTGTTTTGTTGATGTTTGTTTCAGGACAAGTATGGTTACTGACATTCTAGAGCAAGCACCACCATTAAAAACTGAACATAAACTGTCGGCTCAGAGAAGATGAGATTAATATTCAAAGTTTGATTTCAACGTTTAAAAGTTGACAGACACAAAAAACACGACTCTCTGGGTTTCTTTAATTTGGTTAAACAATGTAAAAAGTGATATTATTCAAGAGCGCAAGGTGAACTCTGTCTGATTGCTCGCCACATTCATCATTGTCCTAAAAACTTACTTTAACTTTCATATGGTATATCATACTCAACATTTCCAACCCAGCTTAACTGATTTTATATAGGCATTGTTGAAACATGAAGTTTTGTATTCAGGACACATTACCACCAAACATTAAATACAACTTGATTAAATTTACCAACATAGGGGTGTGTGAAGCTTTGAATATTCGTTTGATTCGAGAGTAAAATTCTGGATTCCACAATTAAGAAGCTTCAGGAAAAAAATATTTAAAAATTAAAGCATACATTTATATTTATTATTTTTAATTTCTTTCACAAATTAGTGTTAGTGTAAAAAAGATTGTGTAAAAATTTTTTTATGATAACTTAATTTATCATTTTAAGATGAAGATATAAATTATTTTTGCCATCTAGAATTTTGTAAATTATATTATAATCTAAATTTACATTAGTTGTGCACTAAACTTTTTTTTTAAATATTTTAACTTTGAGTCGGCTTCAGGAATATATCATATTATTCGATTTGAATTTGCTTCTAATTGAAGAAATTGACTTTGCATACCCCTAACCAACATCCACATCTTTATGGGCTTTGAGTTTTGACACCCTTTCAGTAAAAACCCTAATTTGTGGCAAATAAAATGATTGTATTACAGTAAATAAAAAAATTGTATTTTGGTATTAAAAGTCAGTAAATAATATGCCTATTTCAGCTAAAAAAATTTTTTTTAAAACTCAACTTTAAGTGGTAAGGAAATAATATGGCTAAATTTATCTTTCTTAACCCTTTTGCTGCGTTAATTAGATATATCCGATCTCAGCATTATAGCCATTGACTGCGGGAATCGACTTTACCCCACGACGTGTCAGCTTTATCTACCTTTGCTGCGACAGTCTGAAATAGCCTCAAGAGTGTTAGAACGCTGAATTTTTCATACTAGTATGCTCGTGTGCCTCTGAAAGTTTGTGTTAGTTTTGAGAACTGTCAATTACCAGCTGCTAAATCATAACAATAGTAGCGCTTGTTGACTTCCGCATTTCAATATTTGTATCACAGGTGCAATATTTATCTGGCAGGAAACATTGTTGAGGGATTTATTAGTGTAGTATTTGTTATATTTACCCTGTTATTCTATTGTGTTAGTAACATTTAATTTATGATTGATGAATTTGTGCCATGTGAATGGTAATAAATATTATATTTGGTTAGTATGGCAACTGAAAAATTCAATAATTCAGTGAGTTTTAAAATTTATTTTATTTCTTCCAATTGCTATTTTATTTTTGTTCTTTACCTGATTCCTATTTTGAAACCATGCCTAACAGATGTATAATATTATAGACTACACTACACTGAGAAAAGCACCAATGTAGCACAAAATGGTTCAAGTTGTGTTGATGGAACCTAATTTTCAAAAGTTTTCTTTTTGCTATTATTAGGCCAATATTAGGCCTATAAAATCCTCGTTTAGCGATTGGTTTGACACTATTGTGGGGTTAGCTAGTAAAATAAAGAATGGTTCTGATAGCAGAATAACATTGCATTTAGGTAAAATGTGACATATAAAATTGGCTCTATATAAAATATATATTATTATGCGATTTATAGACAACTTGGTAATAAATTTCATATTTAAAATACATTACTAGTTGAAAATCACATTATTTGATCATAATCATGAGCATCATGCAAATTTTCAGATTTTGAATTTTTGACTTATAATTAGCATTTCTGAAGGTAAGAAGTAAAAATTAAATGCGCAGCAAAAGGGTTAAATACAGATACATCATTCTTAATTGTACAGTGATGTAAAGTAAGTGATAGTGAAGGAAGCCAACCTGAAAGGATAGTTAGGTTAGGTCTAGATAAGAACACACTTCTCACTTCATGTCTTCTTACACTTTACACATCACAAGATAGAAGTATGTTTGTTTATATCTATGCCTAACCTAACTATCCTTTCAGGTTGACTTCCTTCACCCTCACTTTAGATTACTATCTTACTATACATTTTCAAGTCATTAAACAATAATTAATTCTATCATCATTCTTAAATTTGTTATATTCGGCAGAAGGTACAACGGGCTTCTCGCAATATACTGGAAGATTGGGGTTGGATTCTGGTCAAGTGCACTGAGAGAATGTGGGTGCACTTCTTCTAAATTCAACCTTCTCAATCCCTAACACATTAGTGTAATTAGTAGCTAAGCAGCTAGCTAGCTGGAATGGATAGTAAGACAGTGCTAAATGGGGGCAGGGGGGTGAATCTGGCTTCTTTTTGAACATTTCCTGTGCTCAGCAAGAATGGAAACAAATACCAAATGATGTGTATGACCCGAACAGGAGTAAGAAAAATAATACCAAGGGAACATTTACCGCAATTTTCACAATTGCTTCTGTTCTAGTTATTTTGTTATGTTCGCACACTTATTTTGACTAAACATGGTTATACATAATTAAGTACTAAAAAAAACTTGTTTATGCAGATCATATATTTATGTTTTGAAATTTCTTGTTAAAATTATGGTTGGAAAAATATTTAGAAGAGGGTAAATATTTATGTTTTTGTAACTCCGTATGTTACTACCCATCCAGGCTGTACGCATCACTTGGAAATTGTTTCCATCCTTGTTGATAACAAGTAATGTTACAAAAAAGAAACAATTTATTTCAAACAATTGTGTCTGCAGATATAAAAAGTAAATCATTTCAGGTTTTGAAACAATCTGCCTTATTTTTTAAATTATAAATTTCACTATATAAATATACTTTCTTTTTAAAATTGACCCATAAATATATTTTTTTTATAGTTGGCTGGTCCATAAAATGTGATAATTCTTCGGATTAAATCATACACATACATTTTAAATATGTATGCAAATCAAAACATAATATAATTCTAAGTATTAAATATTAGTTGATTTCTACTTTACTTCATAAATGGCATGTGAGAATGTGTTATGCATTACGGGAAAGGGCCCAGAGCATCACTGATAGTTTACAAGATACTCCTTCACTTAATGTTGTTTTTACATTCCAACTATTGATGTATGATAAGAAGTAATGGCATGGCTTGGATCACATCTTAATCTTGAGAAAGATGAGCACCCAGAGCGGCTCTTGAGGCTGAGTGAATCAAAGCACCCAGAGCGGCTCTTGAGGCTGAGTGAAGCATAGCACCCAGAGCAGCTCTTGAGGCTGAGTGAAGCAAAGCACCCAGAGCAGCTCTTGAGGCTGAGTGAAGCAAAGCACCCAGAGCGGCTCTTGAGGCTGAGTGAAGCAAAGCACCCAGAGCGGCTCTTGAGGCTGAGTGAAGCAAGGCACCCAAAGAGGCTATTGAGGCTGAGTGAAGCAAAGCACCCAGAGCGTGCTCTTGAGGCTGAGTGAAGCAAAGCACCCAGAGCTGTCCTGTAGGGTGAGTGAAGCAAAGCACCCAGAGCTGCCCTGGAGGGTGAGTGAAGCAAAGTGCTCAGAACTACCTTGAAGTGTGAGTTAGGATGAACACCCAGAGTTGTCCAGGAATTTGCACAAACCACTTCTTGGAAAGGTGCTCTAAATGTTCTCACAATGTATGTTTCATCACACACATATACTTGTGATGTATAGCCTAGAAAATAGAGGTGGTTGTGATTGCTGTACAAAGCATCAGGCGGTAGAGGTTTACCATTGGAAATACTACACACCCTCATGTAATCACTGTCATCTAATACAAGTTTTCTTGTCCTTTATATTATTCATTTTATATGTTTCTATCATTCTTTACCAATTTTCTTTTACTCCATTTTGTGTTTTTTGGTTTCCTCTTTTAGGAAGTTGCGTTGTGTGCAGGGCTGTGCAGTCTGTACACCAAGCCTCCCCTTCGGCTCTAGTTTTCTACTGTCCGACTCTGACTCCTTAAAATGATATATTTATCAAATATTGTTATATATACTAAGTTTTTATTTTGAAGCCAGAGTCTGAGTCGTTACATTTCCACCAATAATCGCTCCCTGCTCTGACACCACAGCCCTGGAGTAAACTAGGACTAATTCATCACCAGACATGCTTTTCATGTTGAACCCCAAACCCACTGGCTACAGCCTGGGGCTACCAGTTGATGAATGATTTGACAGATGTTTTAATGTTTCAACTGAATCTGATAAAATATACATGTTATCTTGCAGAGTTTAATTAAATGTATTTTAGTGAGATTTTTTTTAACATTATGTGTTTATTATTCTCAAGGTTTTTTGACACTGTCTTTGTTAAAAGTGAGCTTGATTCTAAAATGCCAGCTACTGGTCAAATTATTCAATTATATAGTGCTTTGTTAAAAATGACTCGGCATATATCATGGAGGGACCACCAATATTTCAAGGTTTTTTTTAAAGCATATAAAAATATTTGATTACTTTTCAAAGTGTTCCTAGAAACTGCTTCTCATAACACAATGAAGTAAGCCTTAGGCAACTTGTGTCTGTCATTTGTTTAGAGTAATCCAGTGGTTACCACTAAAAAGACAATAACACCAACCTCCCTGAAATAAAAGTTGTGTTTGAGGAAACTAACACCTTTGATTTGGAAAAATAATTAAAATTGGGTTAGTGAGCCAACACAGTTTTTCAATGAAAAATATACATTTAATAACCTCATCAAGGATTTTTTTAATGTTAGTTTTAGAAAGAAATATTTGCATTTACTTCATATTTATAGAACAGAATTCTTGTTACCAAATATTTTAGCATATTATTTATTGGTTTACTTGGAAAAAATGTTAAATATTCAAAATCAATTAAAAGCCAAATAATTATAATAATTAACTAAACATTTTAATCTATAACAAATGTTGAATAATAGTTTTATACATGGAAGAAGATACAGTAAATATCCTTAATACTCCTAGACCGTGCATTATTAACCACTGCCTTGCTCTGGACACGAGGCTGGGACACAATTTGTGGAAAGTTTATTTTAAAAATGTTGGTTCTTCTGGCTCTATTATTGGTAGGATCTACAGTAGTAATAATAATAATAATAATAATACTGTACAAAAGGCTTTTCACTATAACTTCTTCCATGGATAAAATTATTGCTATACAGTCCAGTTTTCAATAGGAAGAACAGTTTAAAAAATACAAACTTCTTTTTGCGCTCATTTGATATTGATCATATCTATCAAAAGGGACAGTTTCAGATCACATGTGATGTACGAGTATATTAAAATGGTTTTAGTAACTTTTAAAACTGTTGAATAACTGTTCTTCCTACCAGTATTCTACAATACCACAAAAGTAGGGCTGTGCGGGATTTCACACTTCGGGAAAACATTTGAGAAATCGGTTGTTCCTGAAACACGGGCCGGGAAAAAATATTTCCTAGGGTTTTTTTGGAGGATAATATAAAAAAAAGTTACAATTAAGGGCCATCTATCAATGTCATGTTTGTATTTAATTTCCATCAAAATTTTGATAAATTTATTATATACATTTATATTAACTTTAGCTTTCGTTAAGTAAATGAATACCTGAAACTTCAATCGCTTTTATTTAATAACTACCTTACAACACAACTGAGCGCCATTAAGTAACATAACCATAATACATATAATTGAGGAAATATCTATCCCTGAATAGATTTAAGGCAGGAAATCATATTTTTACTGCAAAATAATGATAAAAGGGGATTTTTAATAGCAAATTATGGCTGAAATACACCGCCACCACATATGTTTGCATAGAGACAGGACTATTATGTAAATGTTATTATTTGGAGAGGCACAAAGATTAATATGGCATACATTTGCTTATCTATCATGGATTTTGAACGTTGGATACATTAATATTTCTCGAGTCTGACAGCACTTTTTGTAAGATCTTTAGTAACTAAAACATAAGAGGTAATCGTACACATCGGCTCAGTAAAGAAATGTTTTTGTTATTTATAAAGAAAAAGACTGTGGTTCACTTTAATTTATTCCCATTAGTTTGAATAGTTTGAAAGTACATTTTTATTAAAATTCACATGATAAGTTTTTTATTTAAGAACTTTATTAGTCAATCTTAAAATCATTTATTAGAATTTATTAATTTTTATTCATACCAAAAAGTTTGATAAAAATACATAATTATAAAAGTTGCATTAAGCCCATGTTTTTTTATTTAAATAAACATTAGTAGGTTACAGCAAAGACCTTACTCAACACTAGTTAGACAGAACATTATTTAGTTTTTATTTGGAAAAATTACAATTTAAAATAAATTAATATAAACATTTTGAGTACATATTTTTTTTACTTTGAATTTTTTTTACAGGATTACAGAATTTAATTTAATTGTTCATACCCATAACTACAACCAAATCATAGTTTTTGTCCCTTTTCCTGATTTTATTAAAAATATTTTTGACAGCTATTACTACCTTTACTGTAACTTAGTTGAAACTGTCAAATTATTATTTTTTTATTGGAATGAATGGGAATGCTAAGTTTAGACTAAAATTATAAACTGACAAATACATATAAGCCTAAAGTGGCAGACTATTTTAATAGTAATTTCCGTTTCTAGTTCCGCCCCCGCGGTAAATCGTTATTTCCCACCCGAAAATTTCCCAAAGTTAAAATGTAATTTCCGCACAGAACTACTCAAAAGTTAAAATAAGTTTTTCAGAGCTAAATATAAAAATCATAAAATTAAACTGTATCCCTCTTACTTTAAGCTTTGTATAGATAAAAAAAAAATTGTCACCCACTGAAACATTAAAGAGAATTTTCAAAAAAATTTACTGATATATTTTCTTTAAAAAGATGCTTTTTATTAATTCATCATTAATTTTACTACCCTACTGTATTGACATTTAAAAAAAGCAAATTTTGTCATTGTATTTACTCTGATAATGTTTGGACTTAATGTGTGTGGTTTTTGGGGGTTCGTTTTTATTTTGTTCAAAGGATGAGGTAGATTTACAAAAACTAACCAAAATTCAGTGTCACAAGTATGTTTGAAACTAAATCAATTAACAAATGTACCAGTGATTACAGTTCTTAAAATAAGGGTTTTCTCATACACCTAGAAGAGTCGATCTCTTTTGCTCTTCCTTAAAAAAAATGTTATTTGACTATATATTTGTAGATAGAAATATACATCTGCAAACAGGTTTGTTTTGCATTCGAATCGAAGCAAACATTATTTGCGAATTTGGAATAATTATTAAATTGAATCATATACTAGTTAAATATGTTAAAATTATATTAGTCATATAATTTCAACATGTTCATTAAACAATAATTCACCTTGTCAAAGTTAAGTTGTAAATAGCTGTTGCTGATGGGAAGGTTTTATAAAGGCTGTTTTGGTAAAAAAAAAAAATGCTGCTTATTCTCTGGTTTCTATATTAATAAAATAAAGATTGTGTCTGTCATGAGCATTGCACAAACATGTGCACCTCAAAGCTAGAATTTTAAAATTCAGATTAGATTTTTTTAATTAATTAAAAACTGGGTTTGAATAAATAAAATGAGTTATTTTTCTGTCTGTTAGAATCAAAGGAAAGCATTGCTAAGGATAGCCATGCAATCCATTGAGTGGATACCCAGGGCAACAACAGGTTAGTAATAAATAAGCATTTACTTTACTTCAAAAAAATTGTTATTAAAAATATATTAACATATTTTTAGGCAGATTGTGGGATTTGCAACGGATCAAAAGCTTCACGATTCTTTTCTAGTATGGTTTGATTCTAGTTATCGAATAATATAAAATTCGAATTGACATAGATATTAACTAAGCTTCGCAGACCCCTAGTTAAAAACATAATTTTCATAGTTTCAATTTTTGTTAAAATATAGGCTAACTCATGATAAAGGAAAAGTGAATATTTACAGACAATTCTAAAACTCCACTAAACAATAAAACAGTGTTAGTGATTGTCAAACAGGATTGTTTTAAATGGACAGCACTCTATCCATTAAAATGTATAATTATTTTCATAAGTAGGAGCTCTGCTGAAACTGAAATCACATCAGTCCTATACCATTACTCAATGCTCAAAAATGTTTTTATTTGTTTGGTTGAATTGAAGACTATCCATCTCTATTGTACTTTTAACAATTCAAAGTTTATTTTATATTTTTCATGGTTTTAATCAGGAGGAAGAGCCAACACAATTACCTGAGTGTTACAATTGATACACTTTTATACTATCTTCACTGCTACTCTACAAAGATAAACACAACTTGTGAATGTGAGGAATGCCAGGCCTCCACCGTGGTTCGGATTCCACGTTAAACTGTAGGTCCTCCATTTCATCTCACAATCACCCTACCATTGCACATTTAGCGTAAGTGCGTATAACCCGAACGGGTAGTAAGACGCGGTGCTAATAATAATAATAATACAAAGATAAAGAGCTCTTATGACCATGACATTATGTTTTTTCTATCACTAACAGAGATATAGTAGACAGTTAGTATATGGCCAACCACTTTGTGGACCAAGGGCAGGTCTAGAGCCTCTTTTCATAAGGCTCCTTGAAATTTAAACCTAAGAAGTTTAATTATCAATAGTTGTAATAATATTGCCTTTCCAGCCCACCCTCCCATCAACATGTGTTCACATCCTATAAGTTCAATAAACTCGAGTCGAGGCAAGGACACAGTATTTCTCTGCTTCCATTCCTGATGCTAGTATCGGCAGTCAAAGGCTTACTAGATTTCTAAGTTATGTTTCCATTTTACTTGGGATATGTGGGATTAGTTATTTTTGACTCTCAGTTTTATTCACACTACCATGTTATGTATTCTTACAAAACTGATTATGTGTACATTTTTATTACCTGCTTAGTATAATGCATGTAACATAATATTCCCGTCTGTGCATATACTTGGTCCTTGTAATTGACCTTCAAAATATGTCCGATCACATCTGAGAGATCTAGGTTGGAACTGTGGGGTTGCGGTTTTAGTCTTCACATGTGAAGGACAACTGACTCAAGAGTTTGTTATAAATGTTTTTCCAAACTCAAACAACGCTTCTCGCTTCTCGTGTGAAGCATGCAAATCATTTTCTTAAACCAATAAGCAGATTATAAACATTTTAATCCAAGGGATTGAGCTGGGGGGTAAGGGGGATTTAGAGGAATTGTACATGATTTAATTTAAAGAGTGAATTTTAAAACCACGCTGATAAATGGAATAGAAAAAACATCCTCACTGCACTCGGTTTAGTTTTGAACTTAGTCCTTTCAATTAACAGTGATCTAACACAATCCAAGTTTAGCCTTAGACTGTGTGACCTTTGACATATATATATATACTTTTTAATTAAAGTTTACATTTAAGGACTTTAAGGGTCATTCCAAATCAACTGAAAAAAGAAAATTGTTCTTTTTATGTTTTGTTATAACTATATTGGGTCAAATCCACCATCTCCACCATCCACCAAATCTCCAATTTACCTTTTAATCCTGAATGTGAATCTTGAATAAAATTATCTTGCTAAAAGGAAATCTAAATCTAATTTAATAGTAAATACAAATAGGTAGTAACTAAATGTTAACATCTATTCACTACATTCATACATTCAGTCAAGTGTTAAATTACTGTTCTGGGGCCTTGTTGCTAGGTTCAGCTTATAGTTAAAATTGGCTCTGAACCACCATTAAGCAGTTTTAGAGCTATAAGACAAATTTCACTTGGAAAATTAAAAAAAAACTATATATTTTTTTTATGAACTGAGTCTCTAATCTGAAATTTTCTTGAATTCTCGTATCTCAAATACTCTTAAGGATTTGAGGGTTCCATCCATAGTTCTTACCCTTATTTGATCTTTGCTAAAACACTCATTTGCAACAAGGAAAAGAAATATAGTTTGTTCTAGAATTTATCTAACTAGCAAGATTGGCTATTTTCTTGAAAGATGTTTAGAAAATAGAAATGTAGGTTCATTGTCATCAACTCATATAAACTGCATGAACAAATGACAGACTGAACATAAGAGCTTATTGTAAGAAGTGGAGCAATAAACAGATATATTTCTTTTATTATTATTATTTAATAGCACCCCGCCCACTAGGCCTGTGTAATAATTATGCTAATGGTTTTAGAGCTTAGGAAGATTATATTTAGAGGAAGTGTACCCACATTTGAGTAACGGAAGAGTCAAAACCATTGTGGAAAAACCACTCATTACACCCTACCAAGATTCGAACCTTTATCTCCCCATCATGGATGGTCTAGTTTACTGCGAGAATAACCACTTGGCCACCGAAGCAGGTGTTCTCGACATTGTAAATTGAGACTATTAGTTTGTGGCAAAGTTTCTAGTTTGTCTTAACATGCTGCTAAAGCAGGCACAGAATGAGTGGTCAAAATGACATAACAGTGTTTCAAGATGATATTCACCCTATCAAAAGTCATCTCCATTGGAATAATTTTTTACAGCTGCCAAAACTACATCATCAGTCAAACAAGACATTCATTGAACTCTTCACTTGACATCACATTAAAGTAGATTTGGTAACTGATGGATTTTTACAGCATTTTAAGATGTAGCTTGAATCATAAATACTTATTAATATAGTTTTTCTAATCACACACATATTTATCAAATTTTTTACAACCCATTTTCCATAATTTAAATCTCGAATATTAATGTTTACATAGATGCTCTTGAATAACTTATATATTTTCTAACCAGATGTATAGGGCTACTAGATGTTAATGAATAACTCTTATATTCTAAAGTAGGACATATTATGATTTTAGTTGCATCATTTAACATAAATTTTATGTCGCTCTATTAGCATCTTTTGTTTTTAATTTTCTTCATTGTATTGAAGTAACATGTGCTTGCCATTTCTATTGTAGTGTGTGTGTACATGCATGTGTTTGTGTAGAATCACTATAGTTACATTTTTAGTATGATTTTAATTGTGTATATTGGTCATTGGTCAGTTCTGTAACTTGGTCCCGGGCGGTTCTTTATTAACCACAGAAACTAAGGGCCAATCTTACAATGTCTCGTCAAAGTCCTCGTAACTTAACTGTTCGTAAGGTCTAACCGTTGGTTAAACTTGGCGCTGTGTTTTACAATACTATTTTTATGTGCTCGTCAAATTACGAACAGGTGCCTTCCATTAGTTATTATCGTTAACTTTCTCGGAGCACTAGATTTGTTTCAAAGCTTTTGATTGGCTTAATCTTACCATTGAGAATATAAGCAAGTCATTACCACGTCTATGGAAGTGTTATGAAAACAAATCGATCAAAGCAAATCCAATTTATTAAGACTGCTTAAGGTTATCTTGTATCTTTTATCATATTTATTTGTCTGCTAAAACGTTTGTTGAAAATACTAAACACTAAATTTAATTTTTAGCAAAGAAGAGGAAATTTTGCTAATTGAATTAATAGATAAATACAAACAAACGATTTCAAATAAACAATTCTAATTGGTGTTCAATCACTTCAAGAATTTCTAAAACTTTATTTTTGTACAAACGAAAACGTTAAATGATTCTTCCTCATTAAAAATTTTAGGAAATTCTTTCATACCAATTACTGTATCTCTTCGATCTTTAAAGTCTTGGGTTCCTTAGAACTTGAAACTCATTTTCAAAGTCATCATAATCAAACAATAAATCACCCATTTCATAATACAAATAAATGTAACCTAACTTTAATAGTAACAGTTGCCTTGAAAACAATATGGCGGCGTCTTTAACGTTGTTAATGTAGACGTTATGTTTGCTAACCGGAAGGTAGACCTCGCGTTAACTTTACGAGCACTTTTACGTGGACATTAGCGCTAACCAAACATTGTAAAATCAAAAATTGTGGTTGTTATCTCTTAACCTTATGTTAAGCCCTAACGAATAGAATAACGTGACATTGTAAGATTGGGCCTAATTGTTGATTCTCAATTCTTTGTTTTAGTTTAAAAAAAAGTTTTAAAACTATTTATTTACAATAAAATATTTATCTTTGGCATATTTTTAACCTCTTTGCATTTTTTATTTTACTCCACTTCCCTCCAACCCCCACATATGATAAGGTTTTATCAGAATTTTCATTTTAACATTTTTGTGGGAGACCCAGTGGCTAGTTTGGGGACCTGTAAGTAATTGAACCAAAAGCTATCCCTATCATATTAGTCTCATAATATGCCATTAAATAATATGATAGTGTTGTAGAAAATGAAGCACAGTAACTCATATTTATAAACACTTAAATATGTTATCGCCAAAAGACATCTTAATGAGGAGATATTAGATTATAGAGGAATAAGCCTTTCATTGAAATATTAAAAATGTTTTTTATATGTATTAATGTTTATACTTTTATGTGTGTTTCACTAATTGCAATTGTCTTATATTTATTCAATGATATAACAAGCTCAGTAAACTTTATTTCTTGCATATAATATTAGTGTTGAATGTATTGTTATGCCACAGTTTTTAGTTTATTTACTGTTTTGTTAAAAGAGTTGTTGTTTTTTATGCTTGTTTTGCTAAAAGGACTTCACTACTTGTGTGAGCCAATTTTCTTGCACTGCTAGTCTGTAGCTTATGTTGTATTGCCTAGTTGGTGCCATCCATTAGTTGAAATTTAATAAAAAAGTGATTTTTGGAAAGATTGATGCTTGCTTTCATAATGCCTTTCCAACAAAAATATAGAACTTTACCATGCATGGTACATTCATTTTTGATTATTATATTAATTTTGTCTGAATTATGAGATTTAATTCTAAGGTTAAAAAAAATAGCCTACTATTTTCTTGCATTATTTTATTTTCTTAAAATAAGATTTGGCTTTTCTTACTTAGCTGTAGGAAACCAATGCTTTGTAAAAGCATCAGCTCTGCTCTTTTAAAAAAAAATCAAAACTACTTAATTATAGTGGTAATATGACACCTTATCTCAGTCGGTAGCATGTCTGTCTACTGAGCTAAAGGTCCTGGGTTCGATTTCCGGTATGCTTGAATAATTAATTATTGGTGTAATGTGGGTTTACCCTTTCACAGTGAAGAATTAATGACCGGGGACTGGATGTTGTGCCTGTCCTAGTCTTAAGTTTGAGTATAAAACATGAAGCTACGACAGGCCTATCAAGCTGGTAGTGGAAAATATATGGCTTGAATAAAAAACTGACCCAGGCAACAGGCTGGAAACAGCAATGGATGTAAAGTAAAAATATAGTGACTAATATTTTTACTTTCTCTCTATCTTACAGGTAGAGAAAGTATGGTGATCGTCAAAAAAATCGAACTCGAGATTTTGATGAATTTTGACGTTTCATGACTTCCTGAATCCGAAAAAGTGGTTTTTGAATTTCTGTCTGTCTGTCTGTCTGTCTGTCTGTCTGTACCTCCAACTAGAGCCTAAACTATTTTACCGATTGAGCTGAAACTTGATATCTAGGGTTTTCATAGGGTTGCCCCGAGGGGTTTTTGGAATTGGATATCTACCCCTAAAATTAAGGGTAGTTTACTGAAGGGAAAAAAGAGAAAAAGTCGATTTTCTCAAAATCGGCTCTAACGATTTTGATTAAATTTCATTTATGAACATTAATAAATATTCCAAACAAAATGGCTACTCTCAATATTTCGGCAAAATGGCTTTAAGGGCTCCGGTCTGATGCGTAAATTAACATTTTTTATAATAGCTCCGAAACTATTTGAGATATGAAATTACTTAGCATTACAAATATGTATATATATTTATAATACAAATATTTTATTCGAAACATATTTTTATAAAATCAATAATTTTCAATCTATACGCAATTATATATATATTTTTAACTTTTTGGACATTAAAGCTTAAGTATTGCGATCGTAAAAAAAACTAACCTGAAATGTTGATGGATGTCGACGTCTCATGACCCCCCGAACCCTAAAAAATAGTCTTTGCAATGCCGTCTGTCTGTGTGTCTATTAAAACTTAAAATTAAGGGTAGTTTACTGAAGGGCAAAAAGAGAAAAAGTCGATTTTCTCAAAATCGGCTCTAACGATTTTGATTAAATTTCATTTATAAACATTAATAAATATTCCAAACAAAATGGCTACCCTCAATATTTCGGCAAAATGGCTTTAAGGGCTCCGGTCTGATGCGTAAATTAACATTTTTTATAATAGCTCCGAAACTATTTGAGATATGAAATTACTTAGCATTACAAATATGTATATATATTTATAATACAGATATTTTATCCGAAACATATTTTTATAAAATCAATAACTTTCAATCTATACGCAATTATATGAATTTTTTAACTTTTTGGACATTAAAGTTTAAGTATTGCGACCGTAAAAAAAAACTAACCTGAAATGTTGATGGATGTCGACGTCTCATGACCCCCCGAACCCTAAAAAATAGTCTTTGCAATGCCGTCTGTCTGTGTGTCTATAAAAACTTAAAATTAAGGGTAGTTTACTGAAGGGCGAAAAGAGAAAAATTTGGTTTTCTCAAAATCTGCTCAAACGATTTTGATTAAAATTCGTATCTAGGCGTTGATTAAGATTATAAATAAACTGGCTATTTTCATTTTCCTATGAAAATGATTTTTAGGGTACTTTACAGAAGCGTTAATTTCCGTATCTCCACAACTATTTGAGAAACTAAACAACTTATCATTGCAAAATTGTAGGACTATTAGAAATAAAAAACTTTTATTTGACATATATTTTTATAAAAGCAACAGTTTCTGAGATATTTGCAAATATATTAATACAATTTTGTGAGCTTTAGTTGTAAACATATACTACTTAAGTCTTAACGCAATAATTCTCCAATGCCATAGAGTAATTAAATATAAGTATCTAAAAAAGTATGTTATTTTTCCTTAAATCTCTTAGGAGAAATGTTTGCATAGCAATGATCTATCTCCATTTTAGACTCAATAGTCAATATTTACATTTTTTATTGGTCAAAATGTATAAATGAATAATTAAATATCAATGCGATGACTTGAAGATCTGCAACACCTTATAAAATGTTAAAATTTTAACCAGAAATCGAAATTTTAATACGAAGTGTTGACCCTTGTGGAAGACATTAAACTGTTTGAAATGCTCTTAGGTGGACAAAGATGCGCCTCTTTTCTCATTGATTCTATATCATTGTATATTATTTTATGCGTGTTCTTATGTGGAGTGGTGATGATACAATGTACATTATTCCGTTCAGAAATCTTACGAGTTTATAGAAAGAGAGAGAAAGTCTGTGCGGTGCGCCGTACCATTTATTTTAAACTTTATTTCTAGATAGACATTTGAAAAGGCTACAATGAATAATACTCTAATAGCTTTATATTATTTAATAAAAATACATTTTTAACTTTTTTGTGTCTTCGGAGAAACTAAATATTGTTCTATCACCTAAATAAGATATTTGAAACGATTTCCCCAGGTTTTTTTCTTCTAAAATCTTCCTGGTATTGTACATTTTACAATTGATATACAAAAAAAAAGCGATTTTAAAATAAATCATATCTATGGTTTTTCTTATTAAAATCTCGGTCAGGTGAACTGGGGGTGATTTTTCCTAAATGGTTTTCCACTCTCCCTCTACGCAAATGCGGGTTCACTTCCTCTAAATTCAACTCTCCCAATTCCTAATCAATTATCGTAATTAGTACTTAAGCGTATAATCCGAACTGATAGTAAGACGCGGTGCTAAATATTATTATTATCTTATTAAAAAGAAATTATTTTTGTATATCATATACATTTGATCAAATGTTTGCAGACTTTTTTATGTTACCTAAAATTATATTCACAAAGATAAATAGGGTTAATAACTCATCAGAACACCCGTTTAGTTCATTAATGCCTGAGAATAATTAGATATTAAAAATGAGGATATGACCAACAAATTATTGACCATGCAAACACATTAAAGTCAATCACTTTCTTTTAATACAGAGTATGACATTGTGATTTAGTTTATATTTATTAGTGTTTGGCAGTGGTGAGATTTGAACTCTGCACAGTGTTAATGATTTAAACACTTTCCCTATACAAAAAAAAAATCTATTTATGAATTCTATAAAACTTTATTTGTCTGGCAAGGTGAAAGTTACGGTGCAGCTGGACATATATTTTAAAATGTCGACAGTATATAATACTTATTTTATGAACACCGAGGTATTTAAAGGACAGAGATGAGGAATATTGTTTTAAAAGACAGACGCCAGTGTCGGCATGGATAGAGGAGAGAGCTAAGCACGGTAATAGGTCATATGTTACTATCCCCTCCCTCCAATATAGATAATTATGGGACTCAAACCATAGAGCAGCGGTTCTCAAACTGGGGTACACGAGCAGCTCTCAAGGGGAAGCGGGTAAAATGACAAGCATCTTATAGAAAACCCTAATTGTTGGCAGTTACCGTTATCTGGTTATTTCCACCCCTATTTTTACTCTATTTACTCTCAGCCGGAGAACAATTTCTGAGAATTTTCAACCCTCTACTTGACACAGTTGTTTTCTTGCTTATTTTTTAGAGTTATATGAGTATCTTTCATGAACTTGGTGACATACTCTTTCTCTCTCAACGATTATCATTGAGGAGCCTGAAAACCATTCACCCCTTGCAACCCCACCTCCCGAAAACAACCCCTGGATCTGTGTTTGGTGCATACACACGACCTCTTTCGGTTTATTTTAAGTGTACCTCCCTCAACCTTAACACATTAGTGTAATTAGTGCATATGCACATAACCTGAACAGGAGGCAGTGACAAAAATAAAGTTAATTACAGTATAACCTCGTCGTGTTCTAGAAACTTTAGCTCGCTGATAGTAAATCGGTATTTATTTATCTGGGAGGAGAAGAGGAAGCCGTGGTGCTGACAACCATTCTAAACACAAACTGTCTGGATTCAAACTTGGTCTTTCGAATGGATGTCGGATAAAACTGTCAAATGGACTCGTCCAACCTTAAACTATAACTGTAAGCTGCTCACACAGCCTTAACTGAGGCGTTAGAAGCATTGCACGTCACCGTCCATGGGAAGGCAGGGAACTCTAATTTTTTTTTAGTTCTTAGTCCTACTACCCATTTGGGTTATAAGCTTTTTATACTAATTACGCTAATAATGTATAGGGATGAGGAGGGCTAGATTTATAGGATGTGTACCAACATTTGTGTAGAAAACAATTTTTGAAAAAAAAACTCATTACACCAGACTGAGGTTCAACCCTCGATCTACCCGTCATCGGTAATCTCATCTACTGTGAGAGTAGCGCCTTAGACCATGCGGCCACCGAAGGAGTTCTAATTCCCGCTGTGTCTATTAAGGGTTGTATTTCCATGTTATTTATCACTTGTTTTTAAAGTATCTGTTCACGCTAACGCCAGTCCTACTCCTCAAGGGCGTAGAAAGGAATTTTTCCAGGAGGGGGGGGACTCCACTTGGAAGTTAATGTGATAGTGTACATTATTTTGGATACTTTTTTTAGTAACGCTTCTTACCACTCATTTGTGTTACAAGGTGTTTGGGATGAGAAAGGTTGATTTTATAGGAAGTGTACCCGCATGTGCATGGAGGGACACTGGAAAACCATTCACCCTGAGAACAAATTACTAGGTCAACATAAATTATTTTAGAACTATGTTTGAAACTTTTTAGATATTATAATTTTATTTAGAATATATAATTTAATAATTAACTAGTTGTTATGGGGAAAAAATTATATATACTCACTATGGATAGAAAAATATTTTATTATTATTATTATTTAGCACCGCGTCTTACTACCCGTTCGGGTTATACGCTTAAGTACTAATTACTCTAATGGATTAGGAATTGGGAGGGTTGAATTTAGAGGAAGTGAACCTGCATTTGCGTGGAGGGAGAGTGGAAAACCATTTAGGAAAAACCACCCCCAGTTCACCCGACCGAGATTCGAACCTCGATCTCCCCGTCCGCGGGAGAGAAAAATAAGATTACATGTTGAAGTGGAATCATGTGCATATAAATAATGATAGGCTATATACAATATACGTGTGATTGTGAATATATATATATTATGATTTATGTATTTTGTATTTGTACATAATATACAAAATCACAAACGTGATTTGTAAACACACACACATTCAATTCCGCTTTAACATGAATTGTATTTTTTCCATAGTGTATTTGGTAAACTTATAATTAAGGTCTATAATAACTATAGCTTTAGTTTTAACACAAACAATAAATTGTTAATCATGGCTTTGTTAAATACTTGATACCTGTTCTTCACACGGGATTTTTGATAATACGGTTCATCTTTCCTGCTCAAGGGGTAAAGAAGATACGAAAAAACCACCCCCTTCCCACTTCAACTCCTTAGAAGTTGAATTATGCAAAAATCTCAAAAAAATTCTTGGACGTGTCTCTCTTTGATTTTGACAAAAAACACTCGTCAGATTTCATGTTTCTAACTCAAACAGTTTCGAAAATACGCATACCCTTTAATATAAAGCTACCAACCCCATTTTCACCCCCTAGGATACAAATATCGATAATTCATTGAACGTGTATCTCTTTAATATTTTTACAAAGAACACTCGTACCAAAATTCATGTATCGCCACATAAATAAATACACATACCCTAACATAATGCAGTGTTGGTGGTAAACTGGTTGTGTCAGGAGTAAGAAGGATACAGGGTGTATGCTAGATTCTAGAATATTAAATATTATTTTTAATCAAATATGTGTGAGTTTGAATATAAAATACTACATTAACAGCCTAATAGGAATAGAAAAGTAGTAACTAATGGTTTAGAAATATCATCTACTTTCTCATAAATGTAATCTACCTGTACTTACTTGTAAAATACATAGCTTTCTTGACATATGATGCTATATAAACAAATAGTAATTTTTTTAAAATCCTATATATAAAAAATGCCAGTCGAACAATTTATGCACTAGAGCTGAGTCCCTTAATTTGTTTTATAAACAAGTCAAATTAATGACATGTTCATTATCAAATGGTGGGTCAAATCAACTGAGTAAATAGAAGACGATTTAATATATAGTTGGAACCATACAGTTGATGAGTGCTTCCTTTGGGGGTTAATTCCCCCCTTCTTTCCGAAAATATCACTCATAGTTCACATTTTTATATTCCTAGACCAGGGTATGGTGAAACTTTTCCGACCAGTGTGCCACTCAAGGGACTGGCTGAATTGTTGACTGGTCTATTGTGTCACCTATTATTTACGTTTTTTTAATTAATCTTAAAAACCAAAACTTTTTTAACCTCCACGTCTTACATTGTACAGGCTATACGTATATTTGATAATTGCTCTAATATGGTAGGGATGAGGAAGGAAACATTTGAGAGATAATCTACCCTCATTTGCTTGGAAGGAGAGTGGGGAAGCCCTTTAGGGAAAACCACCCTTAGTAGAACCATCCGGGATTCAAACCCCGATCTCCTCACCATCAGCATGCCAGTCTAATATTAGTTTGACATATTGCAATTTGGTAGTCATATATCGGTTCGGTTTTGGTTCAAACCTTGTTGTCTTCAACAGCACAAAAGATGCACTTAAGTACGGGCCAAGATTATTTCTAACTGTTGACTTCAAAAAGTACTCTGTGACATGACATGGCTGTCGAAATTTTATTGACTTCAAAAAATTATAACACGTTGGGGAAAGTTGTATAAAATGTTTAATTTTTTTTCGTTTCGATCTACCACTCAAAGCGTATTTGTGGGGCATAGATTTGCCATCCCTGGCCTAAATACTGACATCTTGATTCAAGAGCCCTTACAGGTAAAACCATCAAATTCAGACAACAATAGCTTAATTAGTAAAAGTAAGAATAACCAAACTGTTAGTGAAATTTGGGGGAGTAATACTAATAAAAAAAATCTCACCTGTTTTGGTGCCTCTGCTGGTAGTTCTTTTACAAGCCAGGTGTCAAGCGTATATTAATATAATTATTTAACTAACACTAATATTTATTATATTAGCAACAGCCAACAAGTCACTAGTACTATAATACTGAGTTATTTCTCCAAAACCACACACCAACACAACACACAACCTCTCAGTACACTCAACACTGTACTAACCAGTAATGTGGTGCTGTTCAAATTTTGTAAATGGTTTCAAAATGTTCAAAATGTTCATGTTACAAAATAGTCCTTTGCGTAAGAAGGTGTGTTGAAAGAGAATATGGGGGAAATTCAGGTATTCAGCTTACATAAGGTGCCGACTTCATCTCTGACAATTGTCCTTTTATTTAAGCTGCTCTTTTCACTTGCTGATTCATAAAGTAAGATCTTACAATTGATAGCAAAAATGTTTACCTACTTTTCTCAAACCCCACAGCTTGACTCATACCAAGAAACGTCCTTTGTTGTCCAATACCTGTTTGAATGTAGACAAATATATATATATATATATTTGAAATGTTGGCAGAGCTAATTTTACAATCGGAAGTTTTACAAGTTGCATCTTGAAGGTGAGTGGTGCCCCCCCCCC
>CABFWO010001521.1:23122-33308 GCA_902155825.1 Timema genevievae | reverse complement strand
GGGGGGGGGGGGAGGGGGGTAATATAATTATGTATTGAAGCAATTATTAATGTACTTATTAACAATTTGAAATTTAAGGACACTTTTAATGTGTATCAAATCGTAGGATTGTTAAGCTTAAAATTCAGTCCACGCATTTGACAAGTACATTATAATTTACTACATTTGTTTTAGGCTTTCATTACAACTATTAATTGTCTTGGAGGGGGTGGGGGGAGAACACTCTCCTTGTTCATCCACCTCGCGGGTGTGTAACTACCCTTAGTACACTAAGCCATGATTTGAACCCCGACCTGTTCGTAACCAGATAAAATTGACGTCTTAGCTCGCGTAACCAGTGTGCTGCCAATATTAGATGTAGTTTTTTTAATGTTTCCTTTTCCCTGGTTACATTTCTAAACCCCGTCTTAAAATCCGCTTGGACTGTTCGCATATTTACACATTATGGGTCTGAATGAAGAAGGTATATTTGCGTGGAGGGAGAGTGGAAAACCTTGTAGGAAAACCACCTTCAGTATATTTTACCTAGATTCTAACCCTGATCTCCCCTTAACTGCCAGTCTAGTTTATTTAGAGGACTCCTGAGATCATACAGGTATCAGATACTGTTACTAGTTCTCGTGTTAGTAAAAGTCGTAGATCATTCGAAGATGTCCGAGTCAATGTTTTTAGGCCGGTTGTTAGTGCTGGAGACGAGTGTTGGCACATTTCAGGTCTCACTGTTTCAAACGAGAGAGAGAAGTTGTCATGAGTCAATGTTTTTAGGCCGGTTGTTAGTGCTAGAGACGAGTGTTGGCACATTTCAGGTCTCACTGTTTCAAACGAGAGAGAGAAGCACATAATTTTAGCCCCAGTTGCTTCTCGCATTTCTGAGCGCGGCCCTTATTTGGGCCGGCCATAAGCCGAGTCTTCTTGCGCTGGGTGAATCCTCTACTACCCGGTGCAAAAACATCAACCTCTCTCGAACTAACACACACTATACCTGTCCACATACTAGAGCACTGTTTCCTATTCATTCTAAAACCAACACACGGATTTATTAACGCAAATTATTTTGAATTCATTTGTTCAATATATTTTTTACAATTTTTTTTCTAAAATATAAAATATAATATTTTTAACACTTTTTTTGTGTGTTACTAATCGTTGTAAAACTACGTTCCGTTTACGCTGTGAGTTAGGAATCGTACCTTTATATACCTCAGTTTTATCTTCTGTGGTGCTGACTGACAGCTCACAGCTGACTTCTGACGGCTTTGAAAAGCTACCAGACCAAATTATGTATCCCTACGCTGAACCATATGATCTGCAATAAACATGTCTTTAGCAGTTGTCACTTCTGACAGTCAACATTTAGGTATATACCTAAATGTTGACTGTCAGAAGTCAGCTGTGAACTGTCAGTCAGCACCAAATAAGCTGTAACCTGGGTGTACTATACCATATAGCTATATATAGCTACTATATACTCGACCAACCACTTAAGGACCAGCTGAAATTTAAACTACTCTCATGTATCACCTCTTATTTACGTTTTATAATTAGTATTTAAAAAATGATGAATAGGTTTATTATGAAATGCAATTAATGACTAAAACCAAATTATATATATTTTAATAATCTCTAAATTTTAATCAAGGGAAATTTACTAAAAAATTGTAAAATTTAGTATTTTGGACAGTAAAAATGTTAATAACTTAAAATAAAGATATCTGCTTAGGTGGACGCATGGTATAAGGCTCTACTCTTACAGTAGACTAGACTGCTAAAGACGGGGAGATCGGGGTTCGAATCTCGGTCGGGTGTATTGAGGGTGGTTTTTTTACAAAATAGTTTTCCACTCTCCCTCCACGCAAATGCGTGTACAGTTCTTCTAAATATAACTTCGTGATCCCTAAAACCATTAGCGTAATTAGTAAATGAGCGTACCCGAACGGGTAGTAAGACGTGGTGCTAAAATAAGATAATGAAAGTAACCCCTTCAGTGAGAAAAATACGATACATTAAGTAATAACTACCCATGTGAAACTCCAAGAACATACATTTTTCCCCATTTTATTTTGAAATATGTTGTATCTTCCTAGCCAAGATATTTATGTTCGGTTCATAACGTGTTGTCGTCCACAACACCCAAGATGCACTGAAGTACGAGCCGAGATGATCTCTAATCGTTGACTTTACAAAGTTCATTATGACATGACATTGAATGACATGGCTGTGGCACGTGTGCCATAGATTTCTCACCCCTGATAGACTCATAGTATAATAATATTTAGCACCGCGTCTTACTACCCGTTTCGGGTTATACGCTTAAGTACTAATTACGCTAATGGATTAGGAATTGGGAAGGTTGAATTTAGAGGAAGTGAACCCGTATTTGCGTGAAGAGAGAGAGAGTGGAAAACCATTTAGGAAAACCCCCCCCTCAGTTCACCCAACCAAGATTCGAACCTCGATCTCCCCGTCCTCGGCGGTCAAGCTCAACACGACTAGCGCGTTAGCCAACTACGCCACCGAAGCGGGTCTCATAGTATAATCAGCCAAGGTAAGACTGGGGTAAATGAAGGATACACATTTCTCATATTCAAAACATTTTCTAAAGTTCCTTGACAGAAAAACGTTATTATTTATATTCTGTAAATTGAAAAATGACACCTGGGCACAGGAATCAAACCCTGTACCTTTGGCTTAGTAAGCTAATGAGTGAATTATCCAGGAGCCGTCCCATGCCCAGGGTCGCTCTTCACTCATATTTTAAGGTCGAGCTTATTACATGAAAATAAACCAAATTTCGCGAGGCATGAATAAGTTTAGGTAGAAATCTGTAATAACTTTTTCAAAAATAATTTAAATTTTGCTTGTGTTAATTTTTAGTTTATTTTGTTAGTGATAGGGCATGGTTCAAGTATTGTATTCCTGACTTTGGTTCTAAAATCCCGTGGTTTGGATTCCGTCTAAGTGTACCGGGGGGCAACTTTTTTTTATCAACTAACAGCTCTATATTCTTTTTACATGCAAATGAGGCTACATTTCCTTACAATTTCACTGGCCTTATCTAGTCCCCCTGAATAAGATAATAGAAGTTGCTATGATTAGAACACTGGTACATTAAACATTGAAAAGTGACTTCATCGCTTCAAAACAATGAGAGATAATTGTTTTTAACGCCACGTCCAAGGGCGTAGAAAGGCTAGGGTCATGGGGGGCCCGGACACCCCTAGAATTTAACGTACCTCCCATGGGGGGGGGGTCCATATATACTTATACAAACTTTTATAGGCTAAAGGTATAATGGACCCCCCTTAGAAAAAAAATCTTTCTACGCCCTTGACCGTGTCTTTCACGCTTATGTACTTATTACTCTAATGGGTTATGGATGATAAAGGTTGAATTTTAGAGAAAGTACACCCGCATTTTCATGGGGAGAGAAAGTGGAAAACCAATCAGGAAAACCCCCCTCAGTATAACCGACCGGGATTCGATCCATGATCTCTCAATAATCGGTGGTCTAGTCTATTGCGAGAGACCATTCAGCCACCTAAGTGGAAAGATGTAAAATCGTTTTAAAGAATTGTCTATATAAAATGATTGTTATTAATAAGACCGGAACAAATGTGTTACGGAGAAAGCAGTCAGGTACAAAGTGTTTTTACAATGTTGCTCCAAGCGATGGACGCTTCACTGATGTTCAGCTGTTTGAAGCAGATTGGTCTCCATGCTGGATCTGTCTGGAGAAATCTTGTGCTATGTTAGAGGGAAGGATGGTTGAACATCGGGTATCTCTAAAGTATTTTTAAAAGGTATTTTCTTGGCCTAGTAAAACTCGTTCAATGTGTAAATATGTTTAACTCGTTCTGTCACCTATTGGAGAAACAATGTCTCACATGTTTTCAGCCACGGGGTTGTTACACACACATAGAGATGCTTTGGGCAAGATTAGAAGGTAGTATATTCTTTAAACAAGTTTATAATAAGTAGTTACTGAAGCCATGAAGTTGGTATTTTGGAACATTGTGTGTTTTATTCCATGGTGTGCGACTTACAGCACGTTTGAGCTCTTGCCAGTATCACTGATTCGGAACAGGATTAGTAAAATTAACTTTAATGAAATGCACCAGAATTCGCTTTGAGAGGATAGCCAGCGCGACAAGCGCTGAGAATTTCTTCGGTGGCCGCATGGTCCAAGACGTTACTCTCATGTTAGACAATGACAGGGTTCGAACCCCGGATGGGTGTACTGTGGGTGGTTTTTGCAAGATTGTTTTCAACTCTCCCTTCACACAAATTTGGGTACACTTATTCTAAATTCAACCTTCCTTATCTCTAACTCATTAGAATAATTAGTACATAAGGGTATAACATGAACAAGTAGTAAGACGCGGTTCTGAAATAAAACCAAGCGTTGAGCTAACTCTTCCAGTAATGACAAGTTAATATTATTATTTATTGTTTGTTTTATAGGTGTTTACACAGGTGAGGTGCTTTAGTGAACTCCGAACCATTCGTACCTCACTAAGTACATTATATGTCGGACACCGTCTAGATATCAGCGCTCTTACCACCGCGTCCGACATATACCTTTTTTATAATCACACCAATAAAGTAAGGATGGGAAAGTTAGAATTTAAGGGAATGTATCCACATTTGCATACATGGAGAGTGAGAGCTCATTTAGGGGGAAAAAAGCCTTTGTTGGCTCTACACCTAGCCGGGACTCGAATTCCAACATCTTCCTAACCAGGAAGCCAGACTAGACGAGTCTGACATATAATCTGCTTTACCACCGATGCGGATCTCCTGTGCTATTCTGGTTGTTCAGAGTGATACCAATTTATTCCGCTCCACGGCGGGACGTAGCATTACCAGCAAAGGTGGCCGAGCGGTCTAAAGCGTTAGACTTGCCTCACACTCAGTCGCCACTGACGGAGAGGTCAAGGTTCAAATACCGTCCAGATACCCTGGGTATGTTTCCCCCCCATGTTCGATTTACTATTCGTTTTGTTTGCACTCTCGCATATTAATTTAATAGCTGGTCTAGAGTGTGGTATTGCCCCGCGTATAATGGAACTAGCAAAATTTACCTTAACAAAAGCTTTTCCAGGTGTTTTAGTTTTAATGTTCATTCTAAATAATGCTATAAATATATAAGTGTGACCAATTTGTTTAATGGATCTACAAAAGGGATGTGAGGGAGTCTACTTTTCAATTCGAGACGATATTGAGACGAGAAAATGAAAAATAAATGGTACGGCGCACCGCACAGACTTTCTTTCTCTTTCTATAAACTCGTAAGATTTCTGAACGGAATAATGTACATTGTATCATCACCACTCCACATAAGAACACGCATAAAATAATATACAATGATATATAATCAATGAGAAAAGAGGCGCATCTTTGTCCACCTAAGAGCATTTCAAACAGTTTAATGTCTTCCACAAGGGTCAACACTTCGTATTAAAATTTCGATTTCTGGTTAAAGTTTTAACATTTTATAAGGTGTTGCAGATCTTCAAGTCATCGCATTGATATTTAATTATTCATTTATACATTTTGACCAATAAAAAATGTAAATATTGACTATTGAGTCTAAAATGGAGATAGATCATTGCTATGCAAACATTTCTCCTAAGAGATTTAAGGAAAAATAACATACTTTTTTAGATACTTATATTTAATTACTCTATGGCATTGGAGAATTATTGCGTTAAGACTTAAGTAGTATATGTTTACAACTAAAGCTCACAAAATTGTATTAATATATTTGCAAATATCTCAGAAACTGTTGCTTTTATAAAAATATATGTCAAATAAAAGTTTTTTATTTCTAATAGTCCTACAATTTTGCAATGATAAGTTGTTTAGTTTCTCAAATAGTTGTGGAGATACGGAAATTAACGCTTCTGTAAAGTACCCTAAAAATCATTTTCATAGGAAAATGAAAATAGCCAGTTTATTTATAATCTTAATCAACGCCTAGATACGAATTTTAATCAAAATCGTTTGAGCAGATTTTGAGAAAACCAAATTTTTCTCTTTTCGCCCTTCAGTAAACTACCCTTAATTTTAAGTTTTTATAGACACACAGACAGACGGCATTGCAAAGACTATTTTTTAGGGTTCGGGGGGTCATGAGACGTCGACATCCATCAACATTTCAGGTTAGTTTTTTTTACGGTCGCAATACTTAAACTTTAATGTCCAAAAAGTTAAAAAATTCATATAATTGCGTATAGATTGAAAGTTATTGATTTTATAAAAATATGTTTCGGATAAAATATCTGTATTATAAATATATATACATATTTGTAATGCTAAGTAATTTCATATCTCAAATAGTTTCGGAGCTATTATAAAAAATGTTAATTTACGCATCAGACCGGAGCCCTTAAAGCCATTTTGCCGAAATATTGAGAGTAGCCATTTTGTTTGGAATATTTATTAATGTTCATAAATGAAATTTAATCAAAATCGTTAGAGCCGATTTTGAGAAAATCGACTTTTTCTCTTTTTTCCCTTCAGTAAACTACCCTTAATTTTAGGGGTAGATATCCAATTCCAAAAACCCCTCGGGGCAACCCTATGAAAACCCTAGATATCAAGTTTCAGCTCAATCGGTAAAATAGTTTAGGCTCTAGTTGGAGGTACAGACAGACAGACAGACAGACAGACAGACAGACGGAAATTCAAAAACCACTTTTTCGGATTCAGGAAGTCATGAAACGTCAAAATTCATCAAAATCTCGAGTTCGATTTTTTTTACGATCACCATACTTTCTCTACCTGTAAGATAGAGAGAAAGTAAAAATATCGGGACACGAGAATGAGACGAGAAAACTTCCTTTGAAATTATAAAAATGTAAATTATGTTTACTAAAGTAAATATATAGTTAATAGAAAGCTTAAGTTCCCTTTTGACAGTTTGGCAGGAGCTTTCTTTGGATTATCTTCTAGTTGATTCAAACACTTAAGATACAACTCAACGCTTTTTAAATGCTGTTAATAAAATAGTAATAGTTGCAATATAATATATCATTTATAATTTAATTGTGTGGTGTAACAGCTAATAGTGTAAGTTTAATATTGAAAAACAATATTTATAATCAAAACATTTCTTAATGAAAGCTGTTTTGGGGGTGAAAGTGCTGGCTATTTTCAGAGAAATAATAAATTCTTTGTTTTGTTTGTAAATTTCTCTCTTTTTTTCTGAGGTTTTTTTTCTGGTCTGAGACTCTGAAGAAAGAAAATTAGGAATGAAAATTGTCCAGCTATCCTTGCAAGAGTCAGTTATTGGGATCCAATGTATTTCTTTGTTCAGACTGTATTATATATCCTCTCCCCTAGGAGTCAGATAATGTGATACGATATAGGTCTGTTACTACACTGCGCAGTCTCGCAGTCTGAGGTGATATTTTAAAACCTAATTACTGTCGACTGCTTTCAGCTGAACGTCTTCTGCTATCTCTCTCTTGGTATTTTAGGAACACATTTAACTTGTTTCAATCGTCCGGCCACATTGTTCTATGAGTTGCACCAATCGTCCTACAGAGAGCTTTCAAACGTCAATGTTGGCCTTGATAATGGCCGAGAGCTTGGAGGCATTGTGTTTTAGACATTTGTTTGATAGGGGCATTCATCGTGCACTTTCTGAACCAGCTGATTTTAATCATAACACGTCTCGTAAAACAAGTTTCATTGTAGAACAAACTAATTCCTTAGTAATCACTCATAAGGGAGAGACCCCTAACTCCTGAACAGCCCTCACTGAGAGGTCTCGGTTCAGATCCCAGAGAATATAGTGTTTTAGTATTTCCGTGATTATAAATTAGGAAAGGTCCTAGTGAATCGGAGCTCACCATGACCGTGTGCTCCTCCGCGAGATCGAATGGCGTGTAAAGCGGTACTCATATTTATCCATATTAAATACGATAAGAATGCGTAGTGTATAATTTCGAAAAAGAAAATACAGCCATGTTTATGGGGTGGTAGAGTTGTAAACTATTTTAAACATAAAGATCCTCAGTACATTCGACCAGGATTCTAACTGAAACCTCCCCACCATTGGCAAACTAAACTACAGTAGCCTCATGGCTTCTTTGGTGCTGACTGACAGCTCACAGCTGACTTCTGACGGCTTTGAAAAGTTATCAGACCAAATTGTGTATCCCTACGCTGAACCATATGATCTGCAAAAAACATGTGTTTAGCAGCTGTCACTTCTGACATTCAAAATTTAGGTATATATCTAAATATTGACTGTCAGCTGTCAGCTGTAAACTGTCAGTGAGCACCAAAGAATCCATGGAGCTACTGTAGATGAGCTTGATGGGTCCATAGATGTGGGTTGAAGTGATTGTTAACATAATAATAGCTGAATGTTAACCAATATCACGTCTGAATTTATTTGAGGAGGTTAAGTTCCTTTCTATCCTCACTCCTCACTGGGAATGCTTACAGAACCACACTGTGCTCTCCCATACTCTCTCTAAATTAATGATGGTGCATTTGTTTACGATTACACTATCCCTGTTCATAGGTTAGGCAGTTTAAACCACGCATCGGTGGTCTAAGGCGTTACGCTCACAGCAGACTAAACTGTCAATGTCGGGGAGATTAAGGTTCGAATCTTGGTCGGGTGTACTGAGGGTGGTTTTTCCAAAATGGTTTTCACTCTCCCTCTCTCTCCACACCAATGTGGGTACACTTCCTCTCAATTCAGCCTTCTTCATCCTTAACTTACTAGCGTAATTAGTACAATCTGAACAAGTATCAAGACGCGGTGTTTAAAAAAAAAGTCAGCACATGAGAATTTCTATGAGCGAGAGTGAAAGGGCTTAGCAATTTTCCGGAAAATATTTTTATATACCTTTCAGGGTGCTTTTAGTTGCTAAAATTGACATTTGACCGACGGCTTTACTTCCCCTCCGAAGGAAGTTGTGCTACGGATTTTTATCGCTCAAGATAAATCCGTCAACCCCAGCTGGGAAGAGGACAATTCCTCCTAAAAATGGGTCCAATCCAGTTTGCTTTGTGCCGAAGAATTACATCCAAACTGGTTCTCTTCTCATCCACTCTTCTTAGAACCTCTTCATACCTGATGATAATAATTATAATAACACTTTGTTGATAAAATATTACTATAAAGCAAATACAAATTATTTCCAAACTGGTTGACTTTCGTAGCTTCCTGCCAATGTTTGCTATAAGAACCTTCTGCTGTCACTTAGATACACTCTCCCCCGCAGATGAGCCATGTATTGTATTTACTACTCAAAGGTGGTACAATAAACATGGGCGCTATAGGACGTTTCCTACAAGATACGATGAGTTGTACAGTCTTGGGTGTTCACACAACACAATCTTGGACTACAGTACAGTAACTTGTATAGTGTGTATCGGACTCTAACGAGGACACTAATGGTTTCACAATATAAAAACAAAACGTTACAATTAATTCAAAGTACTTAACACAAACAATTTACACAGTGCGTTAAACACAACAAACACAGCACCGGCCATCACTTTGAGCTGCAACAATGCCTCTGGTTTTCTCGGATTTAGATTGGAACAAACTTTTTCTGACAGTTTTCAAGTTACAAAAATAATTTTCAAATATCTATACGTTTTAAGCTGTCACTTTTGATACATAGTATAGTTCTAAATGGCTTATTACGTTCCTCACACAATAATAGGGTACAATTCCTCTTAAATCATCCCTTCTCATTCCAAACTTAATATTTAATAATTAGCACCGCGTCTTACTACCCGTTCGGGTTATACGCTTAAGTACTAATTACGCTAATGGATTAGGAATTGGGAGGGTTGAATTTAGAGGAAGTGAACCCGCATTTGCGTAGAGGGGGAGTGGAAAACCATTTAGGGAAAACCACCCCAGTTCACCCGACCGAGATTCGAACCTCGATCTCCCCGTCCTCGGTGGTCGAGCTCAATATGACTAGCGCCTTAGCCAACTACGCCACCGAGGCGTGTGACCCAATCTTAATAAAGTAATTAAATACCCCGGATGCTGTAGTGAGACACAAAGATATTCAGTTATATCGGGAATTTGTGTGAGGAATCTTGAGCAAACAAATTACCCACACAGATGGTCACATGGTCTAAGGCAACGAGCTAATGTATATTTTTATTCTTCGCGTCTTAGGCTACAGCCTCCCCTCCCTCCCCC
>CABFWO010001521.1:0-12283 GCA_902155825.1 Timema genevievae | reverse complement strand
AGCTAGTCCTATCCAGTACACCTCATTACAACCTATCTCTATCTTGAGCTAGTCCTATCCAGTACACCTCATTACAACCTATCTCTATCTTGAGCTAGTTCTATACAGTCCACTTCATTACTCCCTTTCTCTTTCATTTCCATTCTAATGTTGTCCTCTCATCTGCATCTAGGTCTATCCACTGGTCTCTTCCAATTGGGTTTGCCAATCAGTATC
This sequence comes from Timema genevievae, assembly GCA_902155825.1. Classification (NCBI taxonomy): domain Eukaryota; kingdom Metazoa; phylum Arthropoda; class Insecta; order Phasmatodea; family Timematidae; genus Timema; species Timema genevievae. Next base: position 12,067 of record CABFWO010001521.1, on the reverse strand, counting down.
CTGAACAAGGTTCTAGATTCTCCCATTCGTGCTGCATGTCCTGCCCGCTGTAATCTACGAGACTTGACTATCCTAACAATGTCATAACATAACCTTAAAATGAAGAAATGAATTAGTCAAAGGATATAATAATAAGTAAAATGAATATGGAGGCCGTGAAAAGAAGACTCTTGCCTCTATCTATTGTACTATTTGACAAAGCTGCGAAGATGAATTCTAGCTTTGGCTTCCTCTTGAGCTGTGTGCCTACTTTCTTTGCTGGGCCAAACTTAGCTTAACCTAACCTAACCTAACACCCCGAGACTAACGTCACACAATGTCTCTATATGCTCCGTGGGAGGAGCTAGAAACAATGATAGGAATTATTTTGGAATTCAATGCTCGTAGGGGAGGGTCACCAACTCTACAACACTCCAACTGTTTTTAAGAACTAGTGGTGTTGCCATGTTGGCTTATATGCACTTCCGACACTCGGAACTGTTTATAAATATCACTCACTACCTATTGTAAGTCATGGTATTTGTAAACAGTATTTTATCATTTTTATTTTTGATTTATACAAATAATATTTCACAATGGGTTTTGATAGATGTAATAAAAATAAGTTTCCCAATGGGCTGTGCAACATAAAAATAATTGTTTGCCACTTGGTTGTGATACATGTAATCAATTCACCTGAGATTTATGCGTGTTTTGCTGGTGCCGGGACGGGTATTGAGATGCAGTGAAAATAAATTTAAAAACTAGGACTTGAACGCTTGGGAGGTTGTAAGGGGGTGGACTTCAGACAGTCGTGGTAGTCGATAGACCACCCCAAGGTGCATTTGGGGTAGTTGGAATTCAGGTAGTCATACTAACCACTTGACCCCGGGTTGTTACTTGAGGTTATCGGCAGACGACAGGGTAAATCAGTCCATCAAATGCCTGAGTGACGTCATTGCTCTCTTTGGAAGTGAAAGGTACTGCCCTAATCGGATTCTGATGTTCTTGTTTGACCTGAAGTCAGTGTTTCCAATACCTCACCTTATTAGGGCATGGAGTGATTTTTGACCTGATATCAGTGCTGCCAATACCTTACCTCATTTGGAAATGGAGTGGTGCATTACCTGATGTCAGTGCTGCCAATAACTTAACTTATTAGGTTGTACTAAAGTGACAGACCTCTCCTGGGACAGTATGTCACCAGCCAAGGTCAACACCCTCACTCCGCATATTTAAACTTGAAATCCATATAAAATTATACTGTTCACAAAACTACTAGTTAGCTTATGGTTTAATTAATAAATATACTAGGCTGCTCTTATGGCACAGTGGTAGTAGGCCTCGTGGTATAATAGTTAGAGCTCCTGGATGATGATCTAGAGGTCCCGGGTTCAATTCTTTACAGGTACTGGATGATATTCTTGAAAGGAGAATAATTACCATGGTATCCAGGGATTGGTTGATTAGGCTTAAGTTAGGTCCAAGAGTTTCCACTGCTTCCACACCCTCACACTTACTGCCACCCTCACCTCATCTCATCGGGACATGGAAAGAGCCTCCACGGAAAGGATGTACGATTAGTACATTCAGGCGTCCCCTGAGCAATGCTACATTAGTACAGGCTAATCTTCTCAGTACTGGGCTACGGGTGATGTGGCACAGACACGCCATCTTTATCATGACGTAGTGGTGTTATTAACTATCCTTACTAGTGAAACAGGAGATAAAGAGTATTTTATGAGAGAGTACACAAACATTCATTTTGTCATTTGGATATAAAACCACACCCTGAGAACAAAAATCGTCCCCAAAAGGTTTAGAACTCTGGCCTTACGATTCAGAGCCGATTACCAGTGGTGTGGACGTAAATTTAGCATTTCCGGGACTCAAGGCCGTGGTCAATACAAAGTTGAAGGGGTGGTGGGGGGTAAGGCCGTAGGCGAAAAACTTAACAAACATAAATGTCTCTAGAACCTATTTGGAGCATTTTTTTAATGGTTATTAAGGCAGAAACTTACTTAGCACACTTCCTCTAAGATTACAAAAAATCGCATAGAGCACAGTAAATTTCAACAATTTATAGTACGCATTTTTTTCTAACATAACAATGATATAAAATCAATTTGTTTAACTTAGAATTTCATATTACAAAACTTTACTAGTTTTTTAAAAATATTCTTCCATGAAAAGTAGTGCCGGAGTGTTCCCGCGCCACTACACCCCTGCCTATTATGATAGCGTGCAACAAATGGCTTCATGTTGATAACAATTTGAATGTTTCCGTGGTTTATTCAGCGTTACTGGCTTGTGACAAACTGCTAACAAGATATGTAAGAGAAATTGGAGGGACGCCAAGAAAAACAGGAGACTCTTAACCTTCCAAACTTGTATAATCTGTTACAATAACATATAGCTCTCGCTATAGACAGATGGCCATCATGAAGATAGTCGTCACAGTCTAACTTGTATAATCTGTTACAATAACATATAGCCTCGCTATAAACAGATGACCATCATGAAGATAGTCGTCACAGTCTAACTTGCCATTATAATTGACACAATGATGACATCTTCAACTGGTCAGACCATGATATACAACCTTCTACATTATTGGAAGATGGTGTAACACATCCACACAGTCTAGGACATGTGTAGCGGTGTTCGGCAGGTACGAACACTTGTACGACTAAACATATGATGTTATATTCTTGAGCATATTCAGAGTCATCTAGAATGATTTTCCCATTTAGCTTTGTAGAGGAAACCACTCGACATGCTCAAGTACGCACTCAGGAATATAAGACAAGGCATCCATCGGGGTCATATTCAACAATGCCCAAATCCCTGTCATGGTCCCATTTCACCATACCCCCATCTTTCATGGTCCTATTTAACTATACTCTCCATCTGTCAAGATCCCATTTTCCCACGCTCTCTACCTTAAGTTTTTTAAATTTTATTTATTTTTATTTATAGTACACATTCACTTTAGTAAATTTTAAAACTAACTTTCAAGAAAGGCTAAGGAAAACATATTATTTATTTTTACTTAATTTAAATTTCAAACAAAAGCACTGTATATATATATATAAGAAAGTTTTATAATTCTAACTTAAAGTGTTATTTAAATTATAAGAGAAGTTGTATATACCTTTAAAGTGTCAATGTATATTTTTATATTAAGTTATTTATAAATTAACGAAAGGGATTTCTACTTTTTAACATGATTAAATTTGGTTTAAAAATTTAGTCCAGGAAGAATTTAACAATTTAGCATATTATATCAACTTTAAGTTACTGGTTGAATTTAAGATGGATGCATACATTATTTAAAAATAATTTAAGATTTAACTTGAGCAATCCTTTTGAAGTTCTTCGACAAAAAGGCAATTGAATGATACCCTAACATCTCGTATTTTATCGATAAAATAAGATGATAAAGCTTGGCACTTTGTTTGAGATCTAAATATATTTCTAGAACATTAAAAACTTATTCAAATATAAATTATAGGATGAAAACTAAACTATTCAAACAATTAGGGAATCCAGAATAAAAATATATTTATAGTAAGAAATCTTTTTATAATTGAACCATTTACTCCATCAAAAGAAACTATTTGAACTGCTCTACAAAAATAATAATATTTGAGAGTTGGGGCCAACTGAAGAAAATGATAAGTGGACACGAATAATACTAAACTACAATGTAATATTAGCTTGGTAGTTAATATAGGCAACACGCAACACAGAAGTGTATATACTATTGCATTACAAGGCTATCTCACGGCGATATTAAACCATTGAATACGCCTGGTAGTTGTATATAGGCAACACGCAACACAGAAGTGTATGTATTATTTCAGGTCAAGGCTATCGCACGGCGATATATATTATATATAAGTTTTTATGTATAAATCCAGGTATGTATTATATATATTAATACAAATTATGCGCCACATATTGTTATTATAAACAGCATGTCAATATTTGTTTTATTTTTACTCTAAAATACCTACTAATTAAATATATGTATATTTTAGAACCGTGTCTTACTATCTGTTCAGGTTATACGCATACATTCTAATTACACCAATGAGTTAGGGATGAGGAGGGTTGAGTTTAGAGGAAGTATACTCGCATTTGCATTTAGGAAGAGTGAAAACCGTCCAAGCAAAACCACCCTCAGTACACCCAACCGAGATTCGAACCCCTATTTCCATTTCATCGGCAATCTAATATAACATGAGAGTGACACCTTAGACTATGCAACCACCTAAGAAGGTGCTATTAGCTATAAATTACCAGGGATATTCAATCACTATCGCATTCTATATAAATGCAACACAAGACTAAACATTAAATAATGTGCACTAACATATGTGATTTAAGACACCACCCTCCTTGAAACTAAATAAAAACTATATTTTAGATATTAACTAGCTTGTAAAGTTCCAACAACTGAATAATATCCATCCTTAAGATGTACTTAAAATATGTTTTGTATTCTTAGAACTAAAACATTTGTACTCATTTTGTGATTCCTTAAATCCACAAGCTGTGTGTAATTGTAGCAAATAAAATCTTGAAGGACAAATTAACAAAATACAACTAAAATTGTTACTGCAACTAAAGTGGTGTGTGTAGTAGAGAATAAGTTTCAGCTAATGAAAACAACATAGGCTTAAAACACGTGCTAGCAATAGTTCCGTTGTCTGTACACCCCTTGACAAATCCCAGCCCTACTCTCTGTCTCACTCTAGTGACATCACGGGCATGGCGTGAGCTACCCGCTACCATCGCAGGTTTAACCACGCTAACTATCTTCAGAAAATAATGATCTAAATTTATAAAACAAGAACTTCACCTTGACCTTTTTTTGTTGAGCTTTAATGAAGTTAAATTAGACATATGTGTGTTTTTGGGTTTCCAAAAATTAAGTGTTTGGAATTATGTACAGTACGTTTTAATTATTTTTTTGTTTTTATGAATTATTTATTAAGATAGTGAATAATACGATGTATGAATGAGATAAAACTTGTGATTATGAGCTTGGTTGATTTAATTTTATATTACTAATTGTTTAGTTTCTAAGATATGTCCTGTTGTTATTTTTCGTTCTCTAGGCTACTTAATTAAAATTTTAAATAGCTAAAATAATTTATTAATAATATTGTGATCTGGTTAAGTATAAGACAAGACGATACACCTCACTAGATTATATACAGACGTTTAAATAAATAACTAAAATAAAATAAGTTAGAGCGAGAGAGAGAGAACACAAGTAAATTCATTCTCAGCCAGTGTAACACAGTAATAGGAGAGAAGGGCCAAGCAGACTGTTTGAGAAGGGGTGGGGGAAGGGGCTCTTTGGCCCAGATTCTGGCACAAGAGGGGGGAACATTCTCTTCCCCTCATAGTAGACACTGGCATAATTAGTATCGGTACTGTTACATCACGTTCAAATAACATTCAGTACGATTTTCATAGGAGAGACCTTATCTGACAAATATAAAAACTACACGATCTACTGTCACGTGTTCATACGTCAAGTCATATGATCATTAACTGTCACTTTTGATAGATATTTTCAATACCTATAAAATAAAACCAATAAAACAGTAATATGTTATTAATGTTGATACCAAAACAAATATACTCTTATTTTCTAAAAGGCTCTTCTTATTAAATATTCTCTTCGCCCCATCTTAACATTAGTTTTATTTTGCTCTGCAGGTTGTACGCAGTAACCTAAGTAAAATTATCTAAAGATGTAGGAGACTCCTGGTTTGAACCTAGAATATATTTCTCTTAAATAATTTACTCACTTGCTTATGTTTGTGTCATATTGGCCGGACATTCTTGTGTTCATGTGTCTAATATAAGATTTTATCTCTAGTTTGTAAGTCGTACTTTGATTTATTAAAATATCCACACATAGTCATTATTATCATTAATGAGCGTTATGTCCTAAGACAGGTCCATTCCTTTTGTCAATGAAACTTAGACCTCCAATGTACCCTGTCCTCTGCCTCCTCCTTCACTCCCCGAATTTATTCTTTACTTCAAATCATCTAGTATTTGTATCTTCCTTCTTCCTAAGCTTCTCTTTCCGTAAAACTTACCTTCTGTGACGTCATGCATAAGACTGTTCCTGACACTTCTATTTTGCCTATAATAACTCCCAGGCTAATATTACATTGTAGTTCAGTATTATTAGTGTACACTTATCATTTTCTTCAGTTGGCCCCAACTCTCAAATATTATTAGTTTTGTAGAGCAGTTTAAATAGTTCCTTTTGATGGAGTAAATGGTTCAATTATAAAAAAGATTTCTTACTATAAATATATTTTTATTCTAGATGCCCTAATTGTTTGAATAGTTTAGTTTTCATCCTATAATTTATATTTGAATACGTTTTAAATGTTCTAGAAATATATTTATATCTCAAACAAAGTGCCAAGCTTTATCATTTTATTTTATCGATAAAACACGAGATGCTACCTTCCCGATTACCATTCTACTAGTGTAAATATGTGTTACACGTAAAAAAAAAAAGTATAATATCTCAAATTAAAATATACATTTTGTTTTGACCGCCAAAATACAATTAATTAACCCATAATTAATTTATGTTCTATTTAAATGCGTCCACCTGAGATGTATACAGTGACTTAAGTAGGAAGCCAGTTCTGGAAGGTCTTATTTCGTACCAGAATACTACTATATAGTAGTATCTTGGTAGGATGAAAGACCTTCCAGAAGGGACTTTATAGGCCGTTAATCCTACCCAAATACTACTGTGCAGTAGTACCCTCGTACGAAAGTAGTGCTTCCAAAACGAACTTGCTCTTAGAATCAGGGTATACATCAGAGTAGCTTAGTTTCAGCTGAGTTGTATAAGCCGCGAGGGGGATCATGGGAACTGCAGTAGCAGCCGTTGAAAAACATTGGTCTCCTCTTGTTCGCCTGAAATGTGTTACGTTGAAGTTAATGTCGGATGAGTTGGTTGATACTCTCACGGTTGAGTTCCGGTTTCTTACCAAATGTCTAAATTTAAACTTCAAGCGCTGCCAGAGAAAACTTGGCGCGCAACTTACAGATTGTTTCTACCAAGAGATTAAATTCCACAGTAGTCATTATAATATAATACAGTATACAACAAATCAACTTAAATTATATAAAATACTCATGCTAAATATTAATTAATTTACTTTCTAAAAAGGAAACGTATTTTATATAATTTTTTGTTAAAAATGTTGGCACAATTTTTGGCTAGTTGTCACAGTAAGGTTATTTTGTTTTTTAAATTGTGGTTACTTAACATTCACTTTTTAGACCACGTTATTATATCATCATGCGACTAAAAAACTAGCTTAAATCTAAACTAAATACAACATTCAGTTCTCAGCTGTCGATTTATATATGAGAAAGTGTAAACTCCAATTTCACTAATCATACATTCTAAAGCCACAGCGGGAATCAAACCCGGGACTGTGCAGGCAGAGGGACTACTAGCCAAACTAGAGTGCCAATCCGTGAAATTTTTTAAGTAGTAGAAATACTAAAAACCGTTAACCACCAACTGAACTATTGACATCAATTATTTAATATTATTATATTTTATTGACTTCACGAGTAACTTGACCAGAAATTGAAATAATCTACGTAGTCTCATTTTTAAAACACTAATAATTTATCATAAATGAAGACACGAGATACGAACTAGCTCTTCAGTGGCCGCTTGGTCTAAGGCGTTAATCCTGTGCTAGACGGGTCTGCTCGGGGCTCGAAGCCCAGTTGGGTCTACTTAGGGTGATTTTTTTCTAAATTGTTTCTCAATATACTTCCACGCCAATACGGGTAGATCAGTTCTAAACTGCTTACTTCCTCATTCATAGCTCATTAGAGTAATTATCATAAATGCGTATAGACTGAACGTGTAAACAGGTTCGTGGTGTAATGGTAAGTGTACCTGGCTACGAGCCTAGGGCTCCCGGGTTCGATTCCCGGATGGTACCTTGGGTACCCCCTCCCCCCCCCAATGGTCACCATGGTTTTGTTAATTAAGCTTAAGTTAGGTTTAAGTGTTTCCACTGGTTCCACACCCTCATACTTACTATCCCCATCACCTTGGATAGAGCCTCTACAGAAAGGATGTACGATTAGTACAGAGGGGCGTCTCCTCGGCAACGGTACATTAGTACTGACAAATCTTTCCACAAACTTGGCTACGAGTTATGTAGGATGTAGCCCAGACGCGCAATATATACCTGAACAGGTAATAAGACGTGGTGATAAAACCAACAGTTTGACTTTAAGGAACTATAAATTTTATGGCTACCAGAACGTGAAGTTACTATCGAGATCTATTTTTAGATACCTTCATCCAATCCCTGATCTGACATCCAACCTCTTTCAAACACATTTTAACATTATATTTATATTGGTATACCAAGGGGAAGTTTACCTTCAGGTTTCCTAACTAAATTGTTGTGTACATGTTTGTCATCACCAATATGTGTCACGTGATTACCCCCTCTCATCCTGAACACCTTGATTATCCTTCATGTGTTTGGAGAGCCATAAACGCCATGAAGCTGTTCATTATGTGACCGTCTCTCTTCTCCCTGTTTGTACTTCTCAAATCACACAGCCGGGATTGGAACCCCAGTCTTCACATTAATGGCAAACCAGACTAGCTGAACTTGGCATTTAGTCCACGTGCACACCGATACACGTGTGATTCAGACTATTTTTAAAGTAGCCTAATTATGGAGTTAACCGGATGTGGTGTTCTTACTTACAGGATTCTACCATAACTGATCGCGTGGCTTTGATAAGTCGACAAAGTCTTGAACTAGGTAGAGATCTACAATTTTAATATCAGGGATCCAGTAGAATTTGTCTATTATTTCTAGCCACACTAGCAGAATTAGCTCAGTCCCAGACCCGGGAGGTTGGGTCTAGCGTTTGAATCCCGGCACGAAAAAATTTAGTCTACCGTATTCTAACCACACGAATGGTGTTGCATTATTTATTAATTGCGCTTATCATCCCTATATATTTAAATTAACTAATTACTGTCGCTTGTGTCAAATGTGTTTATAGATGACAAAATTGTATTCCTATAATCCTGCCACTATAAAATCCGGACCCGCCTCGGTGGCGTAGTTGGCTAACGGGGAGATCGAGGTTCGAATCTAGGTCGGGTGAACTGGGGGGGTTTTCCGAAATGGTTTTCCACTCTCCTTCCACTCAAATGCGGGTTCACTTCCTCTAAATTCAACCCTCCCAATTCCTAATCCCTTAGCGTAATTAGCACTTAAGCATATAACCCGAACGGGTAGTAAGACGCGGTGTTAAATATTATTATTAATATTATTATTATTATATAAACATTTATTTAATCTATATAGTTATTAAATATCATCAGTATTGTTTTCTTTTTAAACTTTTGTTATCCCTCTCACATTTAGATACGTCATGCGTAGAATAATGACATGTGAGTATGTGTGTGTGGAATGTTTGTGTGCCATAATTTTTTTCCTTCTCTCTCTCTCTCTCTCTCTCTATCTCTCTATCTCTCTCCTTAATTTAGTTCTACTTTCCTAATTTATTTTAGTTTAATATGTTCATAAGTGTAGAATCACGTATGTGAGCAATACTCTCTTACATATATTATAAATTAAATTCAGCACAAAGGTATTAAATGTATATTCTTTATTATTATTATTATTATTATTATTATTATTATTATTATTAGCACCGCGTCTTACTACCCATTCGGGCTATACGCATTTATTATTAAGTGGTTTAAGTGTAAGAAAAGGCGTTGGCCTTAACTTCACCCTAATATAGACGATATTATTATTATTACTATTCTAATTCTAATGACTATAGTTCTCGCCTTGGTGGCCGCGTGGTCTAAGGCGTCCCTCTCACAATAGATTCTACTGCCGATAACGGGAATATCAGGTTTCAAACCCAGGTCGAGTATACTGATGGTGGTTTATCCTCAAAGGTTTTCCACTCTCCCTCCACGCAAATTCGGATACAATTCCCCTGAATTCAACCTTCCTCCTCCCTACCCCTTTAGAATAACTCTCAAATGTGCGTATAACCTGAGCAGGTAGTAAGACGCAGTGATAAAAAACAAACTATGGTATGCGTATCGGTGGGCACGTGGTTAGATGTCAGGCTCATCTAGTTTGGCTTGCTGGTAACTAGGGGGTCTAGGTTCAGATCCAAGCAGGTTGTACTTAGTCTGTTTGTTTCCCAAATGTGTTACTTTATTTTATTTGTGAAGTCAATTTATTTAAGAATCAGATTTTTACAATTATTATTATTGTCTATCAAAAATAATTATAGTGGATGTTTAGTCATAAATCTTGCGTTGTTTTACTTTTATATTATTAACTCGGAACAAATTATTGATCGTCTGATCATCATTTAAACGAAGAGACAAAGAGCTCATTGACATAACAAACAGAGATTGCAATAAAACCGGTATATCAAATGTTTTACCACCAAAATGCAAAGGAATTTCCTCTGAATGATAAATTCCTCGCCCCCATCCTAATTTGTGAAGCTAAATGGGAAACTGCCGGACAGGAAGTGAGAGGCAAGGGGTAGAATAATATATTATTAATTTTAATAAGAACTGAGAGTAAGGGTAGTTCTATCAATCCAGCACCCTCTATTAGACACATGTGAATTTGGAATCTATTGTTAGATCCTTTGGAACAACTGTCCATAGTTATATTAACAGAAACATCTTGGAACCGGTCAAAATATTATCAAAATCAAAGTATACAGCCAATGTTTATATTCAAAATAGTGGATCGAATGACGAACCTAATATTATGATGAATTTTAACTGACGCGTTAGATCTACAATAATCAATTTAGCTACAATTAACGTATATATTTTTTATTTTAACTTTAACGTTACAAATATTGTAAAGTATCAGGGAGTTGATTTTGAACTCATTAAAATTTTGTGATTGCAAATAATGAGATTTTTTTTACACCAATCCTTTAAGTTAAGTTACTTCTCTAGCTTTTCAAGTACCTGGTGGTGAATTTTTTAATATACATATATTTTTTTTCACAGAACATTACTATTCTTCTGAGATATTCGCATTTAGCCCCGCTAATTATATAGTGAGTAATTAAGCCAAAATTTAGAGGAAATACATCCATATTTGCATGGAGGGTGATCTGCCTTCAATACACTCGGCCGGGATTTGACTCCTGATTGATTGATTGCAAGGTATTTTATTATATTTTAAACATCAATTTTTATATATTACATAGAGTAAGAATCACATTGTATTAATTGGACACACCAGCCCCAAAGGGCTCTCGAATTCCAGCCTTCCATAGTACATGTAACATAAACATACAGATGATTTGGATATGGCGCCCTGATGTGCTGGTTTTCGGGTGGGAAAATAAGGATTCGACCCCTAACCTGGCCGTAACAGGTAAGCCAGGCTAGTCGAGCCTAACATTTAGCCCACATGCTCACCAATGCGCGTATGGTTGAATTAAGGAGTCAAATTTCATGTCTAGAATAATCTACCTCATTAAATTAATACTCCATCTCTCTTAGTGAAAATAGCCTACAGCGGGGTGGTTAGCGACCCTTAATTTGGGTGCCATTGTATGGAATCACACATCTCAAGAGTCAAAAGGGAGCGTATGTAGGTTGATATAAAACTCTTCATATTCATTTTTTGTATTTATGAATCGAACTTTTAAACGAATGTTCATTTCACCCACATCGGTGGGCACGTAGACAAAGTGTTAGCCTCGTCTTGCTGTATATTCTAGTGATGGGGTGGTCTGAGTTCGAATCCTAGCTGGGTGGGATGATAGTGTCTTTTCCATAAATGGTTTCTCACTCTCCCTTCATTCGAATGCGGGTAAATTTTTTCTTAAATTTTATTTTATCATTACTAGCTCAATATTATTATTATTATTATTATTATTATTATTATTATTATTATTATTATTACTAGGGCATTAAGATCAGGTGAACATAAAAAGTTTCCTTTGATTACCATTTAATGTTTTAGAATGT
>CABFWO010001520.1:107030-169052 GCA_902155825.1 Timema genevievae | reverse complement strand
TGTGGTATAATACTTCATTATTTTCAAACAATAACACTTTTATTCATCAGAGACATGTTTTCGCATAAGAACATTTAAAGAAACCGGTAAATCTGTCCCCCCCCCTTAGTGTAGCAGACGATACACTTGAGCGTCACGCCTTTGTCCTTGGAATGTGCGTGTGTATGTCCATCCAGTTATATTATAGAGATCAATGCATTACGGTGACATACCCAAATATATATATTTTTGGGATGTGTTGGGTGGGGTTGATAAAATGTAACGAAGCTATTATATATATAAGCACGAACATGTGCACCTCGAAGCCAGAATTTTTAAATTTGGATTTGATTTTCTTAAATTAATAATTAATAACTGGGACGGAAAGAATGAAAGTGAGACATTTTTTCCTGTCTGGTTGAAACAATGCGTCGTAACCATTTCGCCTTAGTTAGGTCTCTTTGAGTTTCATAAAAATGTCTAAAAGAACAAAAGCATCGTCCGAAACCAAAACATACGACAGTGTTGAATCATCATTTTCAATGGGTTCTGGTTCAGGAATATGCAAGTTTTTTTCTTGAAGTCTTTTTACCGAGGGTAGTGTTTGCAAATACTCCGCCATCCGAAACTCTTCCGTTTTTTATAATGTTCACAATCACAAAATCATAGCTGCCATTTACCACTGCGATTAGGACGACACTGAATGTTTGTTTATGGTTGTAAAAATAGGAAGCTGAACCAGGTGGTTTTCATATTTATACATATTTTCCGTCAATAGCACCTAATAAATGGATGAAATTCCACTTCTTTTTGAACACACTAGTTATATTTTCCCACGCCTGTTCAGTCTGCGGGTTTTGTAATATATATTATATTTTTATAATTCGGAAGATTCTACTTAACTTCAGAAAAAAAAGGTAATAATGTATGTAATCTCATAGCTCTTTTTGTTTTAATTTGTTTCAGAAACATATTCATGATGATAAAAAAAATTGAACTGGCGCCAAAAACTCCCTTGCGTGTAAAAAAACGTGGATACAAGCCATAAGCAACGAAGTAAAATGTAACAGTTGGCTTGTAACTATCTGCGTCGGAGTGACATCCAATATGAAATACTTACAGAGTTGGGCTCAGGAATTCTCACAGTTGTAGCATGACCAATAGACTTACGCCAGAAAAGCCATTAATGACGTTCTGTTTGAGGCTCGCTTGAGACCATCACACAAAAACACTGTAAAAATTGATTTGCATTGCCGGATATGTAAACTCCTAGAACAAAATCCATGCCATAATCCTGGGTAAGTTCGGCTCCTTTGCAAAAATAGACTATTTTATATGACTTCCTTTCCCCATTCCCAAGCCTCATTTAGTCATAAAAATTGATCTTCAGTCACCAAATATTAATGAAAGTGAACAGTATAATTCAGATTTAGCTGCTCTTATTTGGTCTAATTTTAATGCTTAGAGCATTTAAAAATAAATTAAAAATATGTGTATCTTGTCAGTATGATTAAAAAGAATAGTTTGTTTGTAAAGAGCATATAATTTTGGTTTAAACATATCTTAATGATTCCTTTTAGCACTGGTATAATAGCATCACAAGTCTATATAATTATTGATCAAGACTCTGAGCAGATAATATAGACGTAGTGAAATATCTTCAAAAGTTTGTCCCATTACAAGAAAACGTTAAGTACTTGATATCCTTGGAGCAGATCATCGCAGTTTGTAAATGTGTATCTTGCTCTACTGTCAAAGGTGTAGCCATTTTCAACTAGTCTGCATGCAAATGCTGCATATTCCATACTATAAAAAAAGTGTAGTCTGAGAGCGAATATATTTGAAGCTCTCTGGAGAAAGTTTTTATGGGAAAGTTTAGGTCATTTTTAAGGCATACTTTCAACCACTTTTTTTTTTAACTTTACGCTATTTTTTAGGCTCCTCTTCAGCCAAAGTTAAAATCGCGACGTATACATTTGACTTTGTAAATTACTACTGAGACTTGCAATACTACACACAAATGCTTACATGATGTGTGGGAGCGATCCAAGCATGCTTGATAACATGTGGACCACTTTATATCATTCAACCACTGAAGTGGGTTACTATTAATTAATTAGTAGTGTAATAATATAATAGTGATAAACTCAAAATATCTAAAAAATTTGTTAATCTAAGTTATTGTTTCTATACTTATAGATTACTATGATATATATATGATAGATTACTATGATATATCTATTTTTGTAATATTGCCTCTGTTTATATGATGTTAATTACTTGTTTATTAGTGCGAGGTATTGTAATTACATGTAAATAGTTGAAAAATATTTATAAAAAAGAAATAAAAAATAATGAGGCAGTAAACTAAAGGAAAAAACTTTAATGGAAAAATTGAATGTAAGGTTAATTTAGTTCAAAATTTATTCTTTGTAGGATTTGAAAGGGTGAAGATATTTCTCCTATTATATCTAATACATTATAGAAATATTTTTTAAACACAAGTTTTATATATTGACACAAGTATTATTTTTAAAATTGCTACTGTACTGCTTTATTTACTAAATTATCTTGTCCTAGTATTTGAATTTAGTGCCGCGAAAATACTGTTCATTGATTGGGTAGATTTTTTTCATGGCTCGCTCGCCAGCTCAGCGCTGCAAAATGCGCGCTGTTTTCTTGTTCGATGCGAGTCTGTAAAACATAATGGAAACACTGAGCTGCAAAGTATCTTCGGGCTATAGCCTGTAGTTAAGTATGGGAAAATTTCCTGGAAAACCATCTAAAACTTTGAATAGAAAGAGAGTGAAAGTCGAAAACTGCCCAGTATCTCAAGAAAATGATTCGCTCAAGGCTGCGGAGAATATTTACTTACGTCTTGCAGTGTTTAATGAAATATTTGGAAATGACAAACAGGTAGGGCTCTCGTTAAAACTGGCGTGCTGCACAAGTGTTTTTGAAGGTTATTTTAAAATCTTGTCGCTTAAGTTTGGAATGGAAACAAACCGATACAATTCTGTATTGCTTATAATATCAGTGTTATTGTTTATTGTGTATTTTATTAAAGTTTTTTATAATAGGGCTGACATATAACCAAAAGGCGCCATGGCAAAAACGTCAATTTCAACATTCATTAGTATATTTAAAATGTATTTTATGTCTATTTATATTGATTACATTATTACAATGACCATTGTATTCTTTTCCAGGCTGGGAGACAATTTAATGGATTTACTTCACAAGAAATCGAATTGGCCATTAGTCTTGTAAAGAAAACCTATAGCAAAGATTTAGATGTGGACTGCAAATTAAATGAAAACAAGAATGTCCGTTTGTGGGATTCGTTCTCTAAAGAACTTCAAAACCTACCCAGTGATTCTAAGTTCAGGCCGAATGTAAGCAAATCTGAAAAAACAAATAACTCGGAAGAAACTGATGACGAGTCCTTTGATGTAGGAGGCAAGAAAAATGGGATAGGTTTGATATCTACTGTCAAAACACACAAACGTGGTTCTGTGTCACGTCATACAGTAATAAAGCAAAATGTAGCAAAAAAATTGCTTAAGAAAGCCAAACAAACGTCTTGTCAGAACAAAGTTTCAGAAGTTTTGCAAAGTGAGAAGGGAAATCTAAGTGTTTCTCGGAAGTTTGTTTTACCAAGTCGAAGTGCTCATTCTTCACGTGTGATTAAGCCTAATAAGAGGTTTATTGAAACTGAGGAAGTTTTGAGTGATGTAAGTGTGAGTAAACCTTTGTGTGAAATTGAACCAAAGAAACGAAAACTAAATTTTACCTTTTCATGTGAATCGGCCGATAGAAATTATTCCGATACTAGTGATGACATAGCTTTGGGATCTTTGTCAACAAATTTTGTTGATCATGGATCCGACAATCAATTTAATGATTTTTCATCAAACATTTCAAAACAATCATTAGTTGTTCAAGGCAAACGTCGTTGGAAACCATCCTATAAAGTTCAAATAAAACTTAACGACTTAAATGTTTTTGGAGCAGGAACAAGTAAGATCCCCCTCAAAAGCAGTCTTCACTCTGATACCAGTAGAAGTATACAAAGTTCTAGTAAAGACACTTCCAAATCTTCTGATAGTATTGTTTGTGATGATGAAAGCTGTGATTCAGACGAATTAACTGAATATGACCCCTCAAAAAAGTCACTTGACCCTTCACTTTGGTCTTGTTCAAGTGGCGGTAAAGTTATTCTTCGTAAAGCTCGTCTGAAACTTAAATCTCCTGTTGCAAAAAGCATTGTTGATGGACCGTTTTCAGCAACCACTAGTAGACCTAGTTCAGGTAATGTGGGATAAAAAGTATTTTTTTTATTGTTTTACAACTTAATGTTTGTTATGAAGTGATTAAGCCTAATTATCTAGCTGTGTTACACACTAACTTAACCTGTGGGCCCCTTGATGTTTACATTTTGCTATGATTACTTTTGAATGTGTATTGAACCTTGATCGTCATTGTGTTTGTTGATGCATAGTGCTCCAAATTCATGTCGGTGTGTGTTGAATCCCAGTCAAGCTCATATTTATTAGTTAGCCCTCCATTCATTTAGTAGGAAAACCATACTTTTTTCCTAAACGAAACTTATAGGCCTATATTATATTGCCGATAAATGTGCATTTATCTTCTGCAGCGACCACACTTTGCTCTCTTTTGCAACATACACATTTATTGTAAATGGTTAACTAATCTTTTCGAATCCAAATTAAAACACTAAAGCACACCCACAAACAATTTTACAAACAGCAAAATAACATGAGGCTACATTAGAACTATACTGAATAAATGTCAAGATTTTAGCAAACAACCCCATAGAAATTTATCCACCAAAATCCATGTACTAAAGTAAACTGATATATATTTCAATGCTAAATAATGTAAATACAGTATGCTATTAGGTTCCTTTCCAATCAAAATCTTCGTTATGGTAACTATTTGGCTGACTTTATATGATCTTGCTATTGTTGCAGTCATTAATAAATTAGAATCTTGATAAACACAAAATAAATGATTTGACTTTTATAGTATAAGATCATATATCGGAAGGGATCATGGATCAAACAATGTGTTGGTCTAGCTTGTTTACGTTTGGCCTTAAGGTTTTACTGAGCTGTCTAAATGTTGTAAAAATAAAATAATTTCTAATAACTAGGCCTAGACCTATAGTTATATTATCATTGGATTCACCATTGGCTTGTGAGTATAATAATTAGTAGTCTATTACATTTTTAATGATTTGGTATCTTAAGTGAAATACATTTTATTATTTGATAAGTTGCTTACACATCATTCCCTTAATATTATACACTTAAGAGGCCAGAGCATTAAAAAATATTGGGAAACAGTGTGCAAAGAGGATGAGATTCTTTAATTTTGTAGAACATACATAGGACTACATACATACATACACATACTCACAACAAAAGCAAATTTCCAATGATAACAAAATAAATATTGTAAAATAATTCTATATCACTTGACAAAATTTAAAAAAAACTCACTTTTATCACATAAGAACCTTAATAGTATCTAAAGTTTTAATATTCAAAAGAATGTCACACCATGCCACCAAGACTATGTTGATATTAAATAGTTAACATTTTTATTATAAACTATGCCAAACGAACTAAACCTAACCTTACATAGGTCAACATATTTTTTATTACATTCTGGGAATTTAAAATAAGTTGCACAATATTCACAAACACACTCACAGATCACATTCATTCTATTTTGATTTGTGGTCCTATGGATTCCTATTTAAAGCTATCTTGATCCTTCAATTCCTTCTCATAAAATATTTTAAAAACAATATATAATTGCTCGATTTTTATTTTTTCACACATGAAAGGCTAGGTTAACCTTGGTTTGGATATACATTTTTAGTTATAAACATTTGAATTCAAATATCACGCAGCAAAACATCTTTGACACAATAAATGAGATAGCTTTCCCAGTTTTGATTAAAATATGTAACATTTGACTTCAGATTGTTTCATCGGAAGATGTACAGTAAAAAGTATTTTTAATCAAAATAATAAAACAAGACTTATTCACATATTACAAGAATTAAGCTTGTTTTGTAAAGAAAAAAAAAAAGGAAATTGTAATGCACCTACTTTCAAACGGTTAATATGTAGGACTATGAATAAAATATATAAACAAATATTTATGTATTCATGAGGTAAATCTTAGAGCTACAAACAATTGAGTTTTGTAGTTAAGGCCTATTATCTTACACTTTTCACTAACAATTTTTAAACAAATAAAGTTCAAAATTGATATATAGTTTAGCCTACAGTGCTGTGCACCAAGTTTAGTTAAAAAGATGCTTTGATGCAAAAGATGTGAGCTAGATCTATATAGGACCCACTAAATAAGACCATCAAATTATTGTTTTTCTATTGAATAAGAACGACATTGCATAAACAGCTTTTTTTTTTAAACATTTGGTAGATAGTTTTTCTGATGTGAGATCAACTGCAACTAGTAATTATAACTAAAATTGTCTGCCACAAGTATTATCATTGTAACTCACTCTAGGCAATTATATCTGCCTCGCTGGCATAAATATAGCTAACTTGCTAGTTTCCTGTTGAGCTAGACTGCTAAGGATGGGAAGATCGAGGCTCAAATCTTGGTCGGGTGAACTGGGGGGGGGGTGTTCCTAAATGGCTTTCCACTCTTCCTCCATGCAAATGTGGGTTCACTTCCTCTAAATTCAACCTTCCCAACTCCTAACCCATTAGCGTAATTAGTACTTAAGCGTATAACCTGAACAGGTAGTAAGACAACAAAATTAGGCAAATGGTATGCTTATTGTACTAAAAGTTTGTAAAAATACCTACTAGGTAGGCCTACAACATTCAAATGATTGAGTGGGTCCTATTAGATTATAGTTTTAGTATAGTTTTTTGGAATAATGTTCTAGTCTTTAGCAGACTTATTTTTTTGTGAGCTTGATGGTCATAGCTAAATTCTTAGCCAGGCATCTAGAGTAGTTTTTTCTATTGTTGGTTTAGTAACCCCTGTTCATATGCTTTCTAGTGCATTTAGCCTACTTAAAACTTATCCCCCTCGGTTATTGATCTCATCAATTAATTAGTAAAAATGTGAATATCTTATTCTTTAAATTGAAAAATGACACCTGGAACCTGGAATCGAACCTCCGGGGAATATAATAGATGTGGCTATAACTGTACTAGCATGGCTATTTAACCCATCATAAATGGGAATAGTTTGATTGAGCATCACAAAGTATAGCACCTCAAACAATTATGTTGTTTTGTATGCTCAACTAATTCGATTTATTTGATTTAAAGCAAGCTCGTCAACTCCTGGGACGGTGATTTGTGGTGTTTGTGGAGCTGTAAGGTTCTACAGGTTTGTTAAACAAGCCCGCAAGTTCAAAATCTTATGCTGTGAATCATGTCGCAAGTTTATCTCCAAGATAATGAGACGACAGATGGAGGCTATGCCACCGGTGGGATGTCAACGAGGCGATGGTATGTGACCACACAATTATTGAAGGTCTTGTACTAGGTTACCGTGGAAAAGTGCTAATTTTATGATAAAGACTTTATTGGAGTGGTTTTTATAACCAGGATACGTACAATAATTAATCTAAATAATTATTGAAAAATGACACTTGGATTCGAGAATCAAACCTGACATCTTTGGCTTAGTGAGCTGATGCTCTATTTGCCCACTAAGCTAAGGGTCCTGGTTTGGACCGAAAAATTTATCAATGGTGAAATGTGGGTTTCTTCTTTAACATTATTGATTTAACAGACGGGGGCTGGATGTTTTGTCTGTTCTAGGTTAAATTTAGGTACTCTAGTTTATAAGTAGTGTGTTGGTATTTTCATTCCGTTCAGAAAGTGTATGTTAAATCTCTCTCTCTCCCTCTATATATATATATATATATATTAAAAAAAAACTAAGTATGGTTACAAATTAAATTTGGGTTAGTCTTAATATAACACTCATAAGATGTATCTACATATTTGTTTACATAATATATACAACTTGTTAAAATAATCTTTACATTGTATTAATACTGAGTTAAAAAAGAAAATTGAGACCTCACTCTTAGATATAATAGTTAGATTATTTACCTGGGTATTTACCATAAATGGGTATTTTATTGGGTATTTACAATTTTTCTTCAGGTTCAACTGATTATTTTCCCATAAACAGTTTATTTAAGACATATGATGACTAAACTGAATAGTATGAATGAGATTGAAATGAAAAAGTAAGATTTAAGCTGATTTCTTAGTCATTATTTTTAAGATCACTGGTAGAAAAGTTTCTCAATCTAAACCCATTCTATATGATTTTTTTTAAAAATCTGTACTGCAATACAAGTAAAAAAACAGCATAATTACTTCTAATCTAGCATGGATGTTTCCTATGTGTGTACAATTTTTTGATAAGGTTTCAAACCTCAGTATTGCCAGGTTTCAAATAATGAATTTCCCTTATATTTTTATAAAATTTCCCTGCTTTTTGCCTACTAAAAAAATGTAAGCTAAGTAATTTTTAAAATAATTTTGAATTTGATTTGATAGTCGCAGAATGGATCTTCGTATTTAAATGTCTCCAAAACTAAGGATGGATTAGGAAATAATTGTCAGCTTAGTATAAATGGAAAACTGTTAGAACAAGTGAATGATTTTTTTGTGTCTCGGCAGAATGTTCTGTCAAAATGAAATAATAGAATGATGGTTAAATTGACAAAAAGGTGAATGCATCTAGGAGATTAGTTGAAATTATGTGGACTATTGCAAAGAATGAAATGGTATCGAGTAGGGGTGTACCAATTCAGTAAAACCGATTACCGATACCAATTACTGATTGTTTAAAATAATTGTTTGTGCTACGATTATTTACACCGATTAATCAGATTGTCGATTATTTATTAGTAACTATTGAGAATTATGCTTAAGAGAATGATAACAGTTAATGCAATTAATACAAAAAGATTGTATGCATATAAAAAGAATTAATTATGTATTAATTATGTGTAACCAACAAAAGTTGGAACCAGATAGTTAGTTTTATCAACGGTATGAACTTATATTTCTTTATCTGGTTATATAATCTTTTCATAGCCCACAACCCAAATGTAGTTTGTATATAAGTTTTTTTTGTTGCGATTTTGATCACCAAACTTCTACCTAGAAAATTTTGATTAATATTTTACTTTAAAAAATGATTAATTGACACAATAATCACTGATCATGATTAATTGCCGATGCACTAATAATCGCCTGATAACAATTAATTAATATCCGCATCAGTACACCCCTAGTATCGAAAGAGTCAAAGATGACAGTATTGTGTTGATGGTAACATTGTTTTATGGATGTAACACGTAGGTTTGTCAAGGATAACAAAGTGAATGCGATTGTAGATATATAAGAAATGTATGTGGAAAAATGCAAATGGGCAATCTGTAATAAATGGGTGTTGAAGGAGTGAGGTTTGAAAGGGAATCTATTAAGTAAATGTGAAAGAAGCGTCTTACATTGGTTAGGGAATGTTGAGAGGATGAGTGTGAATCAAGTGACAAAGCAAATACAGTAAACCCTCCCACATACAACATCAGAATATTCGTCTTCTCGCTATCTGACCGTAATACTGATCCTAAACAAGCATTTTGATGTTGCTCTTCTCTAAATAGAACAGCATCCTATTTCAATGCCTATGGGTATTTTGTGGCTAAAGAAGTGAAGAAACATAGCAACCAATGTAATCATTAAAACAGAAAAATATTAGACTTTTTCAATCAGCAATAAATCTAAGTTTTCTGATCAAATATTTCATTTTGTGTTGCCAAATTGTAGATTATATGTAAAAGATAAACAGTTAAATATTTTTTAGAAAATCATAATATTTCATGTTTTTATTTGTTTTTTGGTAAAGTTTTTATTGCTCTTATTATCCAACCTTTTTTTGTGTTCTGATCATGTCCCAATCCTGGGAGTGTGTGTATATATATATATATATATATATACACATATATATGTGTATATACATATATATATATTGATATATATATATATATATATACACACATATATATATGTATATACATATATATATATATATATTGATATATATATATATATACACACATATATATATGTATATACATATATATATATATTGATATATATATATACACACATATATATATATAAATAAAATTAGCAGCCCACTGTATGTGAAGGTAGAGTGTGTGGATTAAAACGAAGGGGTAGGCAGTGTAAGACACAGCTAATTGTTGTAAACAAATGTGTGAAAAAGAAAAATATTAAGTGTGTTAAGAATTAAAGAGCATGTATGACTCAGTGTATGGATGTTGTTGAAGCGAAGGGAGTATTTAAGGATAGGAAAGTGTGGATAGAGTTAATGAGGATGGATTAAGTACGGAGTTGTTATTTTTTGAGCTATATGCACAGTTTCTTGCTTACCTCGTAAGGGAACTGCGTGAGTAGGTATGTATTGTTAGAGACCCTAATTTGTGGTAAATAAAAGATTCGATTTTGTTAAATAAAAAGTTGTATTTTGGTAAAAAAGAAAAATCGCTAGATAAATGGTTAGGTCCTGATTTATGGTAAACAAAGTTATAGTATTTAATTGAATAGTATTGGATTGTGATATAAAAAGTAAAAAAAGTCTTGGGTCAGATGGGGGTAGGGGGCTGAAAATTATAACAAAACAGCTTTAATATATATTGTTATGAATAGAAAAATTACATACTAAAGATTTTATGTTTTTGACTATTCCTGGTCTGCTAAAAGCACAAATATTTAAATAATATAAATTAAAAAAAATAATTAAACACCATCTTTTGAATATTCGAGTTTTATTTAAAAAATACGTAAAATTTAGGCATTTTTTATTTTAATTCACCCATTAATCTATTAAATAATTTTCCATATAACACTACTTAATCATCACACTCAAAAATAACATTACTTGTTAGTGATGTAAGATGGAATACCAAGGACATGAAGATAAAATGATATCAATCTAGCTTAACTTTGGTGTCTTCTTCTTTAAATATTTGTCTTTGGAGACAAAAAAGTAGCCAGCTCAAACACATCTCTTACTAATAATTTTTGGTTTATTATTTTTAGAAGCACAGTTGGTACTTTTTATTTTTCAGGCAATTTCAGGATAAAGATAAACAATGACGTAGTGTTTTAGTTTTAATTCACACTTAAAATCAACAAAATTGACCATAATTCGTATTTAAAAGGCAAAAGCGTCAATTTCGCAAAAAGATTTTATTTTGCGATTGTATTATTATTTCAAAAATGCTACAACTATATTTAAATATGTTTTGATAGTAATTTTAATGTGCTGGGTAAAAGTTCATAAAAACATGTCTCGTGAAATTTCGGTGTCTCAATGTATTGTATGTAAAAATTAGTGATAGTGATTTTAGATGATATTTTTTGAAACCCCATTTTTGGGTGGATATTCAAGAAATAGGTAAATCATCATCATTTTTGATTAAACCTACCCACCGGGTATTTACATGATCCACATCACTGTGCCTAAGACATATTTTATATTAGGGCTTGTCTTATGTGAACCTTCAACAAGAAAGTGCAGATTTAATTCTTTTAGCTAATACTTCCTCCCAAGAGTAATTTTTAAAAAATATTGCAGAATATGCCGAGTTTCAGAAAAATGTATGGGATAACCACTAAAAAAAACTAAAAATAATTTTGAATCAATGTCATTAATAAAAAGTTGAGTATACCTCATTTTCAGCAAGATTTTGTTGCCAATTATTGAAAGTTTTTTTTAGTAATAGCATTATTTTTAGATTTCAGACATATAAAATAAACGATATAAGTTAAACAATTTTAGAGATTTGCTTGGGTACAGACAAATAAAACTTATGGGGTGGAGGTTTGTTTGAATATTTTCAAAATCCACAAATGTGTTTTGGCTAAGGATGGAACCCTCGAATCCTCAAGGATATTTGAGACTTGAGTGTTCGAGAAAATTTCAAAGTCAGGCATAAGATCCTCTTCTTTTTTTTTTCTCATTTTTTCTGAGTGAAATTTTTTTAGAGATCTAATACTAACGGGTTAGTGGTAGTTCAGAACCACCTATAATAATTATAAGATGAACCAGGCCCCAGACTAGTGATTTAACAAACGAATATATGATTGTTATAAATAACAAATTATAAGAGGAATGCTAACATTAATTTTTGCTACTATTTGTATTTTATATTATTCTAATATATTTATATTTCCTCTTGTGATCATCATTTTTTCTAGGATTCACATTCAAGATTCTAATGTAAATTGGAGATTCGGATTCGTAAAATATTGGATTAGACCCAACTCTTATTTGGCTTGATTTTGTAACAATGTCTAAATGATTACATGTATATGTTACAGGCAAGTGCACAGTTCCGCCCATTCTCCGTAGCCAACAGTGGCGGGCTACTAACAAAAAGATAAGCTGTGCCTACAAAGCTCGCTGTCCAGCGTGCTGGTTGAAGATGTGTCTTCAAGCCTTCAAAATGCCTGAAAACTTGCACAAAAAATTGACACGGATGCTTCCATCGTATATGCGTAAACCACCTTTCATCTATATTAAGCAAGAGAAGACTTCCACAGCAAGTGCACAGGAGGAATCGGCAGAAATTACTGGATCTTCTCCTAACCATTTTATCAAATTGGAACCTTTCCATGATGAGGAAATGAATGATAAAAGGCATAAACGTAAAGCAGCATTGGATTCCTTTATTAAGATAACTCCAAACAGGCAGGTGGAGGAGAAGAAGAAAAAAAAAAGGGTTGATGCTATTGGGAGCCA
Source organism: Timema genevievae (assembly GCA_902155825.1). Lineage (NCBI taxonomy): Eukaryota > Metazoa > Arthropoda > Insecta > Phasmatodea > Timematidae > Timema > Timema genevievae. The sequence continues at coordinate 156,194 of CABFWO010001520.1, read as the reverse complement.
CAAACAGAAAAGGTTAACACATATAAGGACTTCTAAGATCTTAAAGAAGGCTGCAAAAAACTTGAGCAAGTCCAAAGGTAAGCAGGATCTTTTGTACTTTTTAAAAAGTTTTGATATAGCTATGATGTCATATATTATGTAGGAACACAATATAATATTAACATGACCACTGATCAGTAAAACTGGGAATTATGCTTGAATTTGGTACATGAGGGAAAAACCTGGGAAACTTGCTTTAATTTTGCCGTTTGTTGGAAATTTATAGGTAAGGAGCACTATTATATTATTATTCTTTTTATGGTTGTTATTGTTATTATGATTATTGTTATTGTTATGATTATGATTATTATTATCATCATCATCATCATCACATTTTACTACCCGTTTGGGTTGTACACACTTACGCTAATGTGTAATGGTAGGGTGAGTGTGAGATGAAATGAAGGACCTACAGTTTAACGTGGGATCTGAACCACGGTAGAGGCTTGGCATTCCACACATAAGGACCACTATAAATAGGTTTAGGCTGGGCGCGCACTTAGTGACCTGGCCGCGGCAGACACCAAGGGCACAAGTGATGCACACGCGGCCCAGAACATTGGTCACCACGACCTGGCCTCCGTGGCCAGGTCGCTGAATGAACACCCAGCCTTAGGGGCATACAAATTGTTTGCTGGGGATGGACGACTCCTATTAGATTAGAGGCATCTAATTAAAAAAAATTCAGGCAAAGACCAATCTAAATAACTTCTAGAGCCATGCAATGTTGAAACATTTTCCAAAAGATAAATCATTTCAAATATATTCTCGAAACATTACATTTGCAAAGAAAAAATCCATGTTTCTAGAGCAGTGGTTCTCAAAGCTTGTGCCACAAAATGCTGGAAACTACATTATGGTCGATAAAAAAAAATAAACATAGTTTTATTCAGTATATTCATTTTTTTAAATAAATTAGGAAAAAATGTTCAAAAGCTTAAATTTATTTATTTTTAGAGAGTTAAATGATATACAATCAAATAGTTTAGTAATAACTCAGAATCTTGGTATTTTTAATACAAAAGTTCAATTCTTCGTTGAATAACATTATTAAGTGCATAATTTCTAATGATTTTAATTGTTGGGTGTTCCAAGTTACTTCTCGGTGCATAATTTTCCATTGATTTTTATTGTTGGGTGTTCCAAGTTACTTCTCGGTGCATAATTTTCCATTGATTTTTATTGTTGGGTGTTCCAAGTTACTTCTCGCTGCATAATTTTCCATTGATTTTTATTGTTGGGTGTTCCAAGTTACTTCTCGCTGCATAATTTTCCATTGATTTTTATTGTTGGGTGTTCCAAGTTACTTCTCGGTGCATAATTTTCCATTGATTTTTATTGTTACGTATCCAAGTTACTTCTCGGTGCATAATTTTCCATTGATTTTTATTGTTATGTATCCAAGTTACTTCTTGGTGCATAATTTTCCATTGATTTTTATTGTTACGTATCCAAGTTACTTCTTGGTGCATAATTTTCCATTGATTTTTATTGTTATGTATTCCAAGCTACATCTCATAAATGTTGAGGTAACAATGTCCAAGCTGAATAATATATTGGAGTGCCTTTTGATGGAGCTTTTGTAAGTCCTAAGAGATTTTATCTCTAAAGCTCCTTGAGTCAATTTAAAATGGACTTGCACCAACGGAGACACAGCTATAGCGTCATTCTGATCTTAACTGGTTTGTGGTGACGAGAAAGTTGGGTTTTGAACCCCCTGCTTGGTGTATTGAGATACTATTTCCTAAATGGTTTATCACTCTCCCCCTGGAAAATATTGATACATTTACTCAATAGTTTGCCTTCCTCATCCCTATACATTATATTAAATATGTGAGTAACCCCAACAGGTTGTACAACATGGAACACAAAATAAAAATTAGTTTTGTTTATAACTGACATTCTTGTGCACCTTTTGTCATAGGTAGCAAGCTCTCTTTACATGGTTTCACTGTGGTGTAATTTTTAAGATCATAGCTTAATACCTTTCAGACTTTCAGAGTACACACAGTGTACATGAATTATTTTCATTTATTTGGGGTATTTAACGTACACTTTATGAACCGACTGATTATATCATAATACTACTTATAAACCATCTTAAATCTAGATCAGACACAACATCCAGATCCTTACTGTTAATAATTAATTCATCACTATGAAAGGGAAAATCCACATTTCACTAATGATACATTTTTCGGCCATGCCCAGAATCGGCCCCTGTGCTCAGTTGACACACTACCTACTAAGCTAAGGTGTCGAATTCGGTGTACATGCAATTTAAAACCAATGTGTATATATAATAATAATTTGTGTTTAAGAGCAAAGGGTAATTCAAATGTTAACGTGCTAAATACACACAGCTTGCTATTAATTTTCAAAGGAAAAATATTTCAAAACTAAAAGATAACTAATATTTCTTTTCAGAAAAAAAAAAATATATATATATATATATATAAATTTATTTAAACATGCTTTATTTTTAAATTTGTTTTTATAGAGGACAAATTTTCTTCTCGTTCCTTAAAGAAGAAGGCTAAAGAAAAGAACAAGAAAGTGAATGGGTCAAAAGTACGCAAGAAAGCTGGCTCACTGTCGGGCGTGTTGGATGACTCTCGTCGGCAGTGCCAGGAGCTGAAGGGGCCTCGTGTAAAGCATGTGTGTCGTAGTGCCTCCATAGTGCTGGGGCAAAGCCAGGCAACTTTCCCACCCAAGATTATAGAGAAGAAGCCTGTCAAGTCTGTGCAACGTGAGGAAAATAACATTATCTCTCTTAATTATTACTATTTGGGAGAAATCTAGCAAATGAGATTCTTGTACAGAATTTTTACTCTTAACTAACCAGAGATTTATTCCTAACATTATTAAATTGGCACGAGTAAACAGTTTGTTTTTTCTTTATGAAAAGGCACAAATACCCAAGAGGTCACGGTTTACAGACAGGCATTTGTTATTTATTATGAAAGAGATCTCATTACAAGATTTAAAGCCTTGCCCGGTAACAAATTTTCGAATTTCTGGGGAAAAATAGAAAGTAAATACTAAAATTTAATATATACTTAATTTTGGTCGGTAATAGTAATTGTTTAGAAACTAATTTTTTAAAAATATTAAAATGCTGGTGACAGGATCAAATTTTCTGAAATCTTCCCCCTGAACATCCATTTCTTCACCCCGCTCGAATAGTAATCTAGAATTCAGCGTTTCCCAAAAGGCGTTCCGCGGAACTCTGGGGTTCCGTGGAAGGGTCAAAGGGGTTCCGAGTTCTGTCTGAGAATTAACTAAAACGTTCGTAGAAAACAGTCATAACATAGCCGCGCCGCTGTAAGTATATCTAGTATCAAACAGCGCGGGCGGAGCGGGGTGGCGGGGCGGTGCACCTGTCGAGACAGCGCTATTAGTGCTATTATAAGTAAATATGTGAAAAAATTTCATTCTTCACATTAAATAGTTACTTTTTTTTGTACGATAAATGTTTTATAATACTTACCTTAATAATTTTTTATTTATAATTATTCTTTCTTTTCATGTCAAACATGAAAATATTCAAACTACACTACAAGGTACAATCACTTTTGTTATTATCAAAATGGGATTCCGCCAAAAAAAGTATGATCAATTAGGGTTCCGCGGCCAAAAAAAATTGGGAACCTCTGATCTAGATAATTATATAAAACCCACTCACTCATTGTATCTCCCCAACTCCTAGTCTGGGAACTTGACATTTTACTTGGCAGGACGGTAGCGGTATTGCCACAGAAAAATCTAAAATTGGGAAATTTCAAAATGGGACTATGGGGAAAAAAAAGAGGAACCTATAATTTGAAAAAAAACAAAATTAACAAAAATAACTTTTAGATGAGGTAGAAAATTAAAATTTGGCAGACAGGTAGAAAGACAACTCAAGATAACCCAATAAATCTTAAAATTTGAAATTTCTGGGTAGAAGTTCTTTAAATAGTAAGGGAGCTAGAGGGTTTACAATTTCCAAAACTAATAAAAATGACTAAATTTCCGTGTGGTATGAAACTTAAAATCGGCAAGAAGGTATGAAGGATACTCCAAATAATCATAAAAGACAAAAGATTTTAAATGGAGAAAATAGGGGTGAGAAAGAATGTAAGTCGATAGACATTCCCGCAGGGCCAAATGATATCTGAACATATCGAATATCAAAATTTAACCTCTGGTAATGAAGCTGTCAAGCCATTAACAATACAACTTTTCTGTGTGGGTTTTGCCACTTTTGACCTTTATACCCTTTTTTATTATATTTGCATTTTGCCTGCTTTAACATTCTTTTCCTTTACTACCATTTTGATCCTTTCAATCAGTTTTGCCTTATTACTTTTTATTTTAAAAATCTATAATTTAATTTTTAACCTTTTACCTAAACATATTTCTCCCTATCAAAGCTAGGTACTTAATGTAAAAAGTGCATAAGGGTAAAAAGTTAATATAATCAAATTTAAAACAAATATAAAAAAGGTAAACAATGTCAAAAGGATTAAAAGGGACAAAAAGTGCAAAAGCATATAGAGGGGGGCATAATATAAATAATAGAAAGTGCCAAAAGGATAACGAGTGTCAAAAGGTTTGAAAGAGCAAATAGTGTAAAAAAGGCTAAAAGGGTAATCAGGCTAAAAGGTGTAACTTCTAAATGATAAAAAAAAAGGCCAAAAATTGATAACATTTACTTTTAATCTGTTTTGCTCCCTTTACACTTTTTACCATTTTCTCCCTCATTGTCTTTTTTAGCCTTTTAGTCCCTTTTTCACTTTCTACCCTCTCTCCATACCCTTTTTTTAATTCTTTTGATTAGTTTTACTTTTTACTATTTCTCCCATAAACTATTCTCCTGGATGGAGCTGGGTACTTCTTGCTAGTTTAGAATAATTCATTTAATGTTTTATCCCTTTGGTTGTTAAGAAAATAAAAATTAAATAGTTTCCATAGGGGTACTATTTCCATAATACATCTCATTCTCTGGAAAGTTGAAATTATATCATCCGTTTTGGTGGCCGCGTGGTCTAACGCGCTACTATCGTGTTAGACTATACTGCTGAAGACTAGGAGATCTGGGCTCAATCCTGCTCGGGTGCACTGAGGGTGATTTTTTCCTAAAAGGTTTTCCACTCCATGTTAATGCGAGCGCACTTCCTATCAATTAAACCATCCTAATTCCTAAACCAGTAGTGTAATTAGTACATACGCTTATAACCCGAGCAGGTAGCAGGTGCTAAAAAAAAATTGAAATTGTGCTTGACGGGTATTTGTTTGGTAATATGCAGAAAGTCAATGGTTTAAGGACGTGCGAGACTCGAAATTTCAAGATAAAATAATCTCGATCTCATATCGAAAATTAAAAAAATGAATCTCAAAAATTTGAGAAATAAAAAACAGCAAATAATGGCCCTAAGAAATCAAAAAACCAAACCGGGAAGTTATTATTTCCAACAATACCGTAGTAACCCAAAATAGGCCGCTTTCCCTCCCCCTTCCCAAAAAAACCATCATTAAGAAATATTTTGATTATAAATATAGTTTTTCAATATCAAACTTAGACAATATAAGCTGTTACACTATAAAATTAAATTATAAATTGTGTTATTACCTATACTATTGTAACTACTTATTACCTACTACCTATTAATTTAAAATGTGTATGAATTATATTCAAAGTGTTTGAATGAACTCTAAGACAATCTAAAGCAAGCGCCAGCTCAATTTCAAAAAGGAACTCTATAAACTATATATTTACTTTAATAAACATATTTTTTTTTTACTTTCAAAGGACGTTTTCTGTTCACGATACTTTTTTATATTCTCGTCTTGATATTATCTTGAATTGAAAAAATTGTTCTTGCACATCCCTATTCTAATCCCCTTTTTGGTTAAATTTTTAAAAATATAATGGGGTCATATTACTTTTATTGCTTGTCTTTTGACAACCTCAATTTGGTATCAAATATTAGGTTGATTGTCAAGGTAGGTTTTTATGGAAAGTGTGTCTCATTTACAATATCTTTTTTTTATTCCTCTTTAGGCTCTGTGAAGGTTCCCAAGAAAAACAAGGGTCATAGCAATCATATGATCGATAAACATTCTGCAAAACATGAAACTGAGAGGTGGGTAGTTTTTCACTTGTAAGTACTACCTCCATTATTGGAGATTTATTTTTCAAGGTGTGTATTGGTGACCTGGCGGTCTAGGGGTAAGGTGTCATACTTCTATGCTGGGGGTCCAGGGTTCAATCCTCGGTCCCGGCACAGATTTATCTGATTGCCAAACCCTTCCTTCACCTCTGACAAGACGTGTATTAATCACAACTTGGGAATGTGAGGAATGCCAGGCCTCTGCCGTGGTTCGGACCCCACGTTAAATTTGAAGGTCCGCCATTTCATCTCACAATCACCTTATCAATATACATTAGCGTAAATGCGTATAAGCCGAATGGGTAGTAAGACGCGGTGTTAATAATAACAATAATAATAATAACAACAATGATAATAACAATAACAACAATAACAACAAATTTTATATATTTTATATATTATAGATAATAATAATAATAATAATAATCATTATTCAAGGTGTCTAGTGCGAGATTTTGTTAAACTTTTCTTAAGGTTATTTGTGTATTTCATCAAGTTCTTATGAAATAATATGATATAAATATTTTAATGTTATTCATACACATTCTTGCACCATAAAAAGCTATTCAAATTCTAAATAAAATTGCAATATAATACATGTGTGAAGAAACAAGAAAAAGGGCTCTATGAACACACAGTGGGAACAAATACATTATGGCTTTTACAGTGAAAATACACTGTTGCCACTGGACAAAGTTGTAAAGAAAATTTATAGTAATTTCCCAATTTGACCTAGAGTTTATTTTATCAGCACTCTTGATGGAGGTGTGTTAAACATTTGATTCGGCTCACAAAGGGAGGAGAGGGAGAGTGTTATTGCTGATATCCTGATCAATTTAATGTTCATGTAACGTAAAGGTTCGCTTTGTGTTTTTTCATAAGAGTTGTGCAGGGGAGAACGTTCACATTAGATGAACCTTAAGTGAAGTGTACCACGTTTTCTAGCTAGCCAATCATGTTGTGAGCAATGTCAACGGGGCTATCTAGTACATCATTGGTTTGTTTATGGTAGGCAGACAACTTCCTCAGTATAGTTGGTCCATGTTTCGTAAACTCTAAAACACTGTAGCCTCTTGTCATACTTTATTTTGTAAAGCCACTAATGCTTTTATTGCTAGTACTTGCGGTCTAATCAGCCCTAAATGCTTGGGTCTCATCTTAGCAAACAATTTATTTTATAACAATCCAAATTTGGTGTCTGTACTTTTGTTACGTTACATTAACCCTGATCACAGACTAGTTTATTTGCATTAAGTGAACATTAAGTAAATGTGACATTAAGTTGATCATGATCCTGATATAAAGAGAAGTTAAGTTTTCTGATTATTGGCTTCACATTCATTCTAAGGAAATGCTGGTAGATTTGAAGGAATCTTACAGATCTGGACAAAACATGTTGACCATGTGAATATAAGTTAATGTACACTCCAGATTCAACCGTAAATACAAATTCAAATATTTATTCTACTATTTTGTACTTAGTTCATGTTTTAAAGAGAAATACCTCATCAGAGCTTTCAACTATTCCGTGAAATGTTGGGGCACAAAGATTGTTAATGTCAATTGTTGAATGGTGTTATAGGTGACCTGTCAAGTTAATTGCTCTATTTTTTGCATCTAATTTTTCATTCATTGTAAAAAAATATTATACATAATATTTACCTTTACTTAACACATGAATATAATAGCTACTGTTTGTCTCACCGCAGAATCCAGAACAATCACATTAAATCTGAAGCAAACACCCTCGGCATGGAAAGCTCTCAACCTGTGTACGAGATCGCTTCTATTAGTTCAGGTGTTTCTACCAGGGAGACCTCTCCATTGCCAGTGGCCCGCAGCAAAGTGGTTAAACAGCCTGCTCCAGTCTTACCACCTTTGGTAAGCAACTTCTAACACTATAGTCATGTACAATGTAAGGACAGGCCATACAACTCTTGGAATTCCTCGAATCTCTAAGGATATTTAAGGATTTAAAAGATAATTCAGATTCGAGATTTAAAACAAATATTATAACATTTTGAGTTAATTTTTTTGAGGCTAAAAAACTTTGGGCTTTTGATTAATTTTTTTATAATTTTCATTATGCTTTCTATATATAATTATAGAATGAACCAAACCCCTGACCATTTATTTACCACATAATTGAAAAAAATAAAAGAAGCAAAAAGTCAACATTTAATTACTATTTTTATTTTCCAAATCAAATTGATAATTAGTATGAAAAAAATTTGAATTTAAGGGGGGGGGGGGCATTATATTTATATGAGAAAGTTTTATGATCATTATATTTTATAAAATTTAGATTATGCATTTGTAGGTATAATGAAAATGAATATTCAAGAAAATTAGGATTCAACCAATCTCTCCTTTTCATGTTTTCTAATATTCAAATTCAAGATTCATAGGTAAAATGAAGATATAGACGCAAGAAAGTTGCATGTGCCCCATTCCTAGTAAATTTCAAACTTATAACAAAATATTAGCTGGCCTGTACTCTTGGAAGCTTTTTAAGCTAAGAATGGGTTCTCAAATCCTTGAGGATATTTAAGATTTGAAGATTTGAGAAAATTTCGGATTTAAGATTCAAATCTTAAAAAAAAAAAAATCAAGTGAACTTTGTTTTAGAGCTCTAATACAGTTTATTGGCGGTTCAGAACCATTTATAATAATTATAAGATGAACTTAACAACCAGGCCTTGTACTGGTAATTTAACACTTAACTGAATGTATGAATGCTATATTGAATGGATTATAAGGAAGAATGTTAACATTTGTACAGTACGGTTCGGCGTAGGGATACATAATTTGATCTGGTAGCTTTTCAAAGCCGTCAGCTGTCAGCTGTGAGCGGTCAGTCAGCACCAAAGAAGCCATGGGGCTACTGTATTTTCTATTAGTCTATTATATTTTTACTTCTTCTTATGTTCATGATTTTTTCCAAGATTCGGATTTGAGATTTGGGATTTTAAGGTAGATTGGAGGTTTGGATTCGTAAAATAGTGCATTCGATCCAACTTTAGTTTAAACTTTGGCTTTCACTAGAACTTCTCTAGGAAATATCCTTTTGATAACTTTTTATTCACTATATTTTTATGTGATTAAAACTGAAAAATCAATATATCAATGTTTGTCCAAAGTTAATCATCATCTAGCATTGTTTGCAGTCTCCAGCAGAGTCAGCTTGGTCGCTGCCTCCTTCCTCCTCCTTTATACCATTCTTACTTCCTCATTATAGCCCATTCTTCTCCTCTTGCCCGCACTCCCTCAGTGTTCGGCTCTTCCTACCTCCTTGTTCTCTTATGTGGCCTTCTGCCCCTATCCTCCAGCATTTTGACAATCTCTCTCTTCTCAATCTCATGACATGTCCTTACCACCTCATTCTTGCTTCCTCTCTATCAATCACTGTTCTCCCGCTCTTTCTCAAACAACCTAATTTATATTTGTTTGGGGACACCTGACCCATCATGCTCCTTATAAACTTCATACCCCTCGCCTATACTTAGATGGCATCACTCTTATCTATTGTATCACCTCTGTGGTCTAGTGGTTAGGGTTTCTGGCTACACATTCAGAGGTCCCTTGTTCCATAGTGTTCCACTACTATTAATTGTTTATCTCTTTGACTGTGTCATGCAGCACCAGGGATCAGGGCAGTCGAGGCGCCACAACTTACGCTAGCATGTACAGCCACAGAGAGACTAAAACAATCTTGGCTTAACCTTCAGGTAGAGAGGATCACTATTAACCTCAACCTTCGGTTGGAGAGGTACACTCTCACTTGTGTTCTTGTACTTGTCGACTTGCTAGACAAACATATTCCGCAAAAATGGTCAAAGGCTGTTTTAGAATATAATTTAAACAAAAGAAAAATGGGGTCAAACGGCTGTATTAAATTAAATATTGAAAGGAGAATAGAAGGGCAAGGCCTACACACTTAGCAGAAAACTGTAGACCTCCAAGTTCACAATTAAAACACAACAAAACACATAATTATGTAATTTTTGAGGTACCAAAGGCTAAAGGTTGATCATGGTTACTTAGATTCTGTTGTTTCCTGTTTCTTGATTCAAAAAAGTTTTAGGCTAGGGTTCTGTGGCTACCTGTTCAAACTTGTGTCTTTACGCTTGGTAGATGGGTAGAATATTCTACTTATATTATTTGTTATTATTGTTTATATAGAAATTACCGACCGGTGTGAGTAGGCGGCGGACCACCATTACATCATGTTTTTGATACAAATACATTGCATGTCCATCACGTCGCGTTTCTCCCACCTCTTTACACACAGCTAACCCTACTCTGATGTACAACCAATAGGAATAAATGGGCGTATATGTACAATTACATCGCATTACAAATACATCACATGTCCATTACATCACGTTTTGCTAGGATAGTATGCCTGACTCTCACCTCACTCTCCCTATGACGGTAGGGCTGGTTGAAAGGATAGCATGCCTGACTCTCACCTCTGACTCTCACTTTGAAGGTGGGGCTGGTTGACTGGATCTACAACACTCCTAAAATAAATACACCATAATTTTATTTTTTTACTTCTCTGGAAAATATTGTCTAGATAAAAGGTATATTTTTAATTTGTAGATTATATTCTTATTTTATTATTTCATCTTTGCTTCTCATTGCACCACAGCAATTTGAATTTATAAATTCAGTCTCAGATTTTTTTTTAAAGACATTAAATTTCTGGCAAGCTAGAAACTCTCCCTCTCCCAAGGGGAGTCAGTTGACTCTTCATTCCTATTGGTTGTACGTCAGAGTAGGGTTAGCTGTACGTAGAGAGGAGGGGGAAACGCGACGTGATGGACCTGCAATGTATTTATACCATAAACGCGATGTAATGGACATGTGATGTAATTGTATACACCCTTTGGTGAGTAGGCTTGCTTGAAAGAAAAATAGAGGAAGTTATCTAAGGCTTAGACCAGGGCGGTGCCTGGATTTGTTAATATATTGGTGAGTAGATTCCCACCTACGAATCTAGGAAGCATTGCAACTATTGGGGAAGGCTAGTCTAATAGCATGATCCAAAATCTGAATTATGTGTTTGGGTATGGAGTGCTACTGGTTTGTCAGGGTTGTTGTGGTTAGTGTCAAAATGATGACCATTCATTGTCTGAGTTTTACTTTGGTGAGGCCAATGTATTCAGCAATACAATAGTTGCATTCTTTGGAGCAGTCATTGTGGCCTTTCATGGGGTATTCAATTTATGTGAGTCTCTGTTGAATGAGGTGGAAGATTGGTGAATTTTGCAAGTACTGCAGCTTGGTTTGTCGCAAGGGTAGGAACCTTTGGCCTGATGTTGTTTGTGGCTGGGTCGGGCATTCTATGATGAATATATCTTAATATGATTGAATATTAATTTCTAAAGTTTCTGAGCCATCATATAGGGAGCAGTTTGACCTAATACGTAATAACCACTATTTAATGTTTCAGGTGCGAACATTGCCAATCTCCAACATCTCTAATGTGCCTGAACCCCAGCTTCAAATTTGTATAGATTTCTGGGAGAGCTACGACCCTGAAGAAGTCAGCAACACAGGGTTTGCTCTCATTGGCTCGGAACCTTTTTCTGTCAGAGCGCTGTGCTTCTTATGTGGCAGCGCTGGCCATGAGAAGGTATATTATGGTTTCAGATTAATATGTAACTTTTTTTGTGTGTAAAGTAAACTGTTATATTCACTAGGGGTGTGTGAATTCCACATTTTAAAATCAACAGCATATAGAAGCTTGAAAAAAAGATATATAGTATTGGTAAAAAGTATTAAATGTTGCATAATTATTAGAAGTATGTGAGAAATAACTCTTTAATTTGAGTCTTTCTCAAAAGAGCTTTTCATGAAGTCAAGCCTGGGTTTAGTAATATCATTTAAAACTTTATTATGTAAATGTGTAATGTTTATTAAAGTTGTTATTTTAGGGGTGTGTGAAGCTTTGAAATTTTGACTTTGCTTCAAAACAAACATCAGCTTCTAATTGGCTTCGAAAAAAATTCTGGCTGCAAAACTTCACCACTAGAAATATTGACAGCTAAAATATTCCATTTATGTTTATTTACTGCTATTCTCAGCTGTTTTGTATATTACAATTAACATTCATATGGAAAAAATCGGAAGTAACTGACTTACATGTTTTAATAATGGCTTGATTTATTAGATTAAAACAAAATATTATAAACAGTCGTGCAATAAAACATTTTTTAAGTAATTTTAGTTCATAAAGTAATTTAAATAACCATAGTATAGTAATATTTTTTCAAGCATAAAACAACCACAAAAAATATTCATAATTTGATTCGGCTGTGAGAATATTTCATATGTTCAACTTGACGCTTCAAATTGAAAAAGTGGACTTGGTACACCCCTAGTTATTTTTTTTAAATTGAAGTTTTAAAGAAAAGTAATGTTCTATTTACTTACTTTATAGCATTAAGAACTCCAAAGTTCATTACCACAGTTATAAATTACATCCCTATCCCTATCTGGAGTTAGTCATTCATGACTAGAGACAATACAAGGAAACAAAATAACCTTTCTCAAATTTGAAATTTACAGCCAACGAATCTGAATATTTATTTAAAGCTCGGCTTGAAGCTTGAAATAAGAGTACTCTCAGAACTCTAATAATAATAATACAACATTTGGTATTAAATACAATTCAAATACATTCAAAATTCTCATTTGCGATAAGATGAATGTTTACACGAATTCTACTGTTTTCACACAAATAACACGAATTTAAGCCTTTTTCTAAATAAACACAATTTCTTTGTAATTTGACAAATACCACATCATAAAATATAATTTTCAGCATGGTAACACTGGTGGTAGCACTATACCAGGCCTGCCGTTTATACGAATAGTATCGGTTTTTACTTATTTTATAGGTATGAAATGGATCACAGGAAAAATTAGTGTTTTCAGGATATTCAAGCATTTTTCATCTGAGCTTAGCATTAAAAATTACGATTTCTACTTTTACACACTACGATACCTAAATTTTGATATATCGATTCTTTGTTTACAGCCTTTAAAAGATTTCACGCTGGGTCCAAGCAAGGACATTAATATATATATGTGGACCTTGCTACAGGCGGTCGTGTTTGGCAAAATTATATCTTCTTAATTTTTATTCCTTTCTCCTTATTTGATAGTAGTTTAGTCTTCTATGATGACATGTTACGGTGTTATTATTGTTTAAGTTGATAATCGATTATTTCGATATTGCTATTTGTAAGACTCAAAGCTAATGATATTGATATATCGAGTTTGATATTACTAAGCGTGAAATGTTTTGTGTGTATTTATATTTGATTTTTCTCCGAATATGTTAATAAATAGTTAAATACACAATATGAACGAAAAATTTAGATAGTTTTATCCTAGTTTTTTTAACGAATACTAATTTAACATGTATTTATGTAAATAATATCACTTTCAGCTTATTATATAATCGCTTTTTGAGAAAAATAACACCAATTTTCCTCTAAAAATAACCTCACCTTTTGCATGTCTCTACCTATGACTAGTATAACATCTTAAGCTAATATTGCAGCTTATCCACTGTGCATCTTGCTGTGAACCTTACCACCCCTTCTGTGTGGAGGATGGCTACTGCCGTTCCAGTCTAGCCAATTGTGCAGATGAGTGGAGGTGTGATTGGGTGTGTCGACGCTGCACCATGTGCCACAGTTGCGGGCAGGGCCTGGGACAGCAGGTTAGCTGTCAGCGCTGCCACAAGATATACCACATCGAATGTTTGGGAACCGACAGGATTACCAGTAGAGTGCACAGTCCTGACAGACCATGGGTGAGTCTATTTGCTTGATCATTTTTATTAAGAACATAAGAGTAATAAGTAAAAATTAAGAATGGGACCCTCACCTCCCTTAAATCTGATGTTTGAAATTCAAGGATTCGACAAAATTTTGGATTCAAGACTCAGGTTTTTTTCTCGCTTCAAGTTTTCAAGTGGAACTTGTTTCAGGGCTCTAATACCACCTATTGGTGACTTGGAACCAATTATTAGAAGACAAACTCAACAACCAGGCTCCACACCAGTAATCTTAACACTTAGCTTAATGTATGAATGTTTTAATGAATGGATTAAAAGAAAGAATTTGAACATTTAGTTACTATTTGTATTTTCTATTATTCTATTATATTTATATTTACTCTTATGCTTATAATTTTTTGCAAGATTCAACCAAACTCTAGTAAAAATTGGAATGGAATTGTTTTTAACTGCATAGACAAACAAAATTGTCAAAATCAGATTGGTAGTGAAAATATCCAACGCTGCACTGAAAAGATTGAATATTGTCAATATATTGTGTGCTTTACTAAATTTTCAAGACATGAACCCCAACAAAATAAATTGTGCTCCTATCCTTTAAGTTAACAAGAATTTATTGATTTAACCCAGGGTTCTAACTATTATTTTTGTATTTATTATAGAAATGTACTAATATCAATACCAAAATAAAGTATTGTTAAAACAATAAAATAAACCAATATATAATAGTGATTAAAGGTCTAGCATAATTCATTTTACATGAAGGTATTAGGTGAGCTTTCGTGATTGATTTGGTTACATCTTGGTATCAAGTATTTTCATTCAAGTGGTTCTGACCAAGGTGTAACATGAGAACAATTTTGAGCTGTTTCCCATAAACAAAAATGGTGGTTGGAGTAGAGTAGACTGGACTAGATGTAACAGCTGGTAGGTTAATCTATGTACACCTACATGCACTGCAAATCAACAGAAAATTAACTATTTAATTTTTTTCTTAGTTAGATTGGTACTTATTTTGACAAGTCATAAAATTTACACAACATATCATCCCAAAAATAACCTTAAGAAAACATAAAGTAGTATGTGAGAGATAGAGGTGTATCGATTCAGTAAAACCGATTACTGATTGTTTAAAGTAATTGTTCATGCTACGATTATTTACACCCATTAATCCTGATATCGGTAATTTATTAATCACTATTGATATTATGTATGAAAAAAATGCATTGAGCAAAAAATTGAGTAATAAATAAAATGATAGAATAGTATGAAAATGGTAGTGCACAAATAAAAGTAAAAACACTAACACATATTTACACACACTTCAATATTTCAATGCTATTGTAGCATCTTCCTCAGGAAGTAGTAGTAATTAGACAACAGGATGTTGTCTTCAGTGATGCCAACTTGATTGGTAAGGATGAAAACTTCTCTGGTGGAGTTTAAATTCCCTGAATGTTTATCTATTACTCTATGGATGGTAGGTGGTGCTGGTGTAGTCTCTGGGTTGAAATTGGGTTAATAACTATTGAGAAATATGCTTTAAAGAATGATAATAGTTAATGTAATTAATACAAAAGGATTGTATGCATACATAAATATATTTTCCGCATAGCCGACGAATGTTGTAACTAGATTGTTAGTTTTATCAATGATATGAATGCATATTTCTTTATCTGGTTATGTAATCTTTGCATAGCCTGCAATCCAGATGCAGTGTGTATATAACTGTTTTTTTGCGATTTTGATCACTAAACTCTTACCTAGAAAATTTTGATTTAAATTTTACTTAAAAAAAAGATTAATCAATATAAAATCGTCAATTACAATTAATTGCCGATGCACTAATAATCACCCGATAACGATTCATCGGTAACCATATCTGTGAAGGCTTTGGTAAGGGTTTTTCCCCCCCTAAAAAAGGAAATCAAGAGAAACAAAATGAAGGAAAAGGACATTGATAAACAATTATAGGATACTTACATGAAAAGGAATAACATAAAGGACAAACACAGGAAATGGACATTGGATGTGAATATCTTATCTCCACAAAAGAAACCTCTTTTTCTTATATGGGATACATTATTTTCCTTATAGAGATTTGTTAGATAGAGTAATAATGGCATCAATTTTTTTCTTTCCTCAAACTTTATTTGATAATCTATTTGTAATATTAAATGAAAATCTATTTGACAAGTTTCATAAAATATTTGTTCAAAAATTTTCCAAACCTATGATAGTCAATTCGAAATCTATTAGAATTTTAAAGCAAAGATTTTAATTCAATTTGTAAATAAAAATGTTGGATTCACACAAATTTTAAATTTGTCTATGCTATAGAGCAAGTTCTTGTGGAGTCTATTGCAAATATTACAGTTTTTCTTATAGTATATTATTTTGTTGGTAAAATAATTGTTTTCCTCTGAATGATTTCAGATCTGTTCAGCTTGCTTGCGCTGCAAAAGTTGTGGTAAAGCCGATGTCACAGTATTTGTAGGAAATCTACCCCTATGCAATGGGTGCTTCAAGCTTCGGCAAAAGGGTAATTTCTGCCCTCTTTGTCAAAGGTGTTATGAAGATAATGATTTTGATACAAAGGCAAGTATAAAATACAATTTTTATGTATTTAAAACTTTTATTCTTAAATGACCCCAAATTAAAATGTGTTAGTCAAGAGCCAATTTAAGAAGACATTTAGAAATTGGTTTTGATGTCTTCTACTGAACAATGTCACTAGTCCACAGAAATGACCACATTAAATGGGATGGTGTTTGAACTATACTAATTAAATACTTAAGAAGTCTTCTCTCTGAAAACTACATCGATCTCAATTTGAAGGGTGTCAGCTTTCCCTTAATTGTTATGTCGTCTTGACCAATAGCGAGAAGCAGATACTTAAGTATAGATAATTAGATACTCTCTACTTTAAAGGAGGCTTGGTAAGTATATAACTACATTCAAGATGACGTGTGCACTCAGGAATCCATCAACACGACTTCATCACATACATTACTCAACTTAACTGGGGCTATGAGAAAATAACTGCAACTAGGTAGACTGTGTTACAGTTTGTATGTTTGTTAGATCACGTCTTATCATTATCATCATCACATCAACTGTTTCCAGTCTTTGGTTGGCTCAGTTTAGTAAAATGCCTCCACCTTCTTCTATTATTCCACCACTCTTCCTCCTTTAATTTCTTCCATTCTTCTCCTCTCACTTTAACACTTTCTGCTATATACTCCTACCATCTGTTTCTTGTCCTCCCTTGCAGTCTTTTTCCTACATCCTTGTTTTCCAACATTTTATTGGGCATCCTCTCTTTTTATATCCGCATTACATGCCCATACAATTTCATTCTTACTTACTTTACTATCTCATGTACTCCCTGTACCCCAACTCTTTCATAGATACATTCATTCCTAATCTTGTTTCTCCTTGTGACAGCTAACATGCTCCTCACAAACTTCATTCCCATGGCCTCCACTTTCCTAGTCTCTCTTACATTCTCCGTCCATGTTTCTGCTGCATATGTGACAATTGGGTACAAAGTATTTCCTGTACAACACTTCCTTACACTTGAAGGGGACTTTCCTTCTCCATAGCAGGTCTCTTGCACACCTATAGAACAACTCTTCAAGCTATCCTTTTCTCATTAAATCCTATCTACTTCCACCTTTCTCCTCAATCACACTTCAAAGATATTTTATGTTTTGTACTTTTCATTTCATTGAACACATTCAGAAAAAGGATGAATAACAAATATCACTAAAACTAAAGTTTACAAATTTTGAGTTAATTAAAAAGAATATTAAATTCATACTAAATCTTGGAAATAGTTAAAAATAACACACAAAAAAGTACTATACGATATACATATTAAATGTCTGTCTCTGGGAAAATGTTGGGAATGGATCCATTTCTGAAAGTTGGGTTGGATTGGCTGTTTCCCCATCAAGCTGGGGGGAGGGGAGGGGATGTGAGACAACCATATTTTGGGGTGTGGAAAATGGGGGGAGGGGGGGGGAGAAAGCAGCTTGCCAAGGTCATCTATTTAAGAGAACAGACCAGCTGTTAAGGGGCCTGTCAACACTGGTTCACCCATAAAAACAAAGTATTACAAAATAAAAGATTGTGACAAAACCGGTCTATGGATTTGAAATCTGTTTTCACCAATGAAAAGAGATTTATATTATCTAGAACGAAGAATCTGTATAACTTTCACTAGTAATTAAACTATACAATGAAAACTATCGCATTTTCAGCCTCTCACTCATTTGCTTATAATGACTTCACTTAGTTAAATATTCAAAATTGAATTTTACTATTTAAAGCAGAACTATTTTTACTTCAATTTTCTTAGATTAGAATTTTTATTTAGTGTTCTATTATTTTTTATATTTTTTATAAATGAATAATATTTTAACAAGATTAATATGGATGTAGTTGAAAAAAGAAGAAATCACAAGGTTAGATAATATTTTTCTTGTTTTAGCTATTTATTTATAATTTATTAGTTTAATACTAAGCTTTAAAAGCTTATTTATAAAATTAAAATTTGAAATAGTTTGGTAACTGTAGTGTAACGCTACTTGTAGGAATACCGGGAACTACTTGTACCGTTTAGCAATTTACTAGGGTCTTTCATTTACAGCGTTGCCACGATCGTTTTAGAAGTGACGAGACAAACCATTTATTCCAATATTGTGAAGCTTTAAAATTATGTTCCCACTATTTTAAATCATAAATAGGAATCAATTTATTCGCCTGTGAGTGGTAGGCCTACAATTTAAGCATTGAGATTTAAGGCGTTAGAATAGTCAAACAGAAATCCACAAACATCTTGTAATTTTTAAACGTTCATGGGCTGAGATTTGTGTGTATGTGTATGTATGTGTGTGTATATGCACACTCAAGCATGAGAGCTGGGTTGTGAGACCAGTGCACTTATGGTTCCTTTCCTCTCTTTGCTTAGTTCAACCTACCTTTTGAAAGGTAGTATATATTGTAGTTTAGGTTGAGGCCTAAAGTTGACAATAAGAGCAGGAAAATACTTATCGATTCTAACCAATTTTTTAAATGTATTTGTTGCACATGGTGGGCACATGATTGAATATTAATTTTTTAGCTCATTAATTGAAAATGTTTTTATATTTTCTAAGTACCTCGTCTTACTAACTGTTCACATTGAGTAAATAGCTCATATTATTGTATTCAAAAACAAATTAGCATATAATCCGAACCCGAAAATATGGATGTACATTAGTTAGTAATAGTAAATCTATATAATTGAATAAAAACCTATTTTTGTTTTTAAACTATTTACTTTTACTGTACTTAACATTATTTAGAATAATATTGATTAAAAATATTAGCCTTTTTACTTTCTCATAGGCTAAAGAAATTATGGTACTCATGGACATTTTCAGCCTCAAGATTATGATGGCTCAACGTTCGATGTGGTCCCAAACTTTAAAAAAAAAGTGGATCTTACATATATATCTTTTTCCATTTGACTTCTAAAACTTTTGAGGCACAATAATAGGAAAATATACAAATGGTTTTACAAATTAAACTAATGAAACTTAATCAATTTACATATGTGAGTTTTAGATTAGTTAAACAAATACAAGCTTGAGTTGTGAAATGGTTTTAGAGATGATCATAAAGTATACATAGACCCCTATCTTTAAATAAAAATATTTTACATTATATAATGTTATAAGCAGCACTCAGAAATAAAAAAAAATGTATACATTATACAATCAACCCTAAGAAAATTTACTTACTAATATGCAAAGCGTAGTTGGCTAACGCGCCGGTCGTGATGAGCCAGACCTTCGAGGACGGGGAGATCGAGGTTCGAATCTCGGTCGGGTGAACTGGGGGTGGTTTTTCCTCTCTCGCTCCACGCAATTGCGGGCTCACTTCCTCTAAATTCAACCTTCCCACTTCCTAATCCATTAGTGTAATTAGTACTTAAGCGTATAACCCGAACGGGTAGTAAGACGCGGTGCTAAATAAATATGCAAAGCTATTTGGAATACAGATTACATGGACAGAAATATATTTTTAAAGAAACAAAAAATATTTTTGTGAAATAGTGTACTACAGACACACATAGAACATATACACTATATATTGCGTAAAAAAACATGAATGGCCAATAAAAATAATTCAATATGAAATTATTTATTTTAGCAGTGAGTCTTACCACCCATTCAGGTTATATGATTATGTACTAATGCTCGTGGTTTTAGGATTTAGGAAGGTTATATTTATAGGAAATGTACCCACACTTGTGAGGAGGGAGAGTGGGAAACCATTTTGGAAAAACCCTTCAGTACACTCAACAGAGATACTAACCTCGAAATACCCGTCATCGTCAGCCTAGTCTACTGTGAGAGTAGCGTGTTAGACCATGTGGCCACCGAAGTGGGTGACATTAAATTAAATGTGTCACTCAAATATTTAACCAATAATAACTTCCACTATCTTTTTAGCTACAGGTAAGCAATTAAAATAAAATAAACATAACAATAAATATATGAGATAGTATAGTAAATAAATGGTACGACACAATTGCACAAACTTTCTCATATTGTGTATATATTATTGTTTCAAAGATAATTTTCAAAATTTTCAAAAATAGGTTTTGAGTAAACTATCTATCCTTAAATCTTAGATTCCTCGTCAAAACAAACAATTATCTTGTTACTCAAAATAAACACACTATATTAATAAATTTTAAACCAAATTGTTCAAATATGGCTATTTAACAATATTTGAATTCTCAAAAATAAATGATTTGTAAACTACCCTAAAATTATTTGGTATCATGATATCATGAAAAACTAATAATTTGAATTCATTCTTCAAGATCAATTTCAAAAAAATTAAAATTTTATATCATTCATTGTAGCTAAACAACCCTTAAATTAATTTATATTAGATAAACAAATAAACATTAATATTGATAATGCAAAATAGTCCTCGGTTTTCAGTTTTGAACCAAATCATTAGAGCCATTTTTAAAAAAAATCTAACATTACAAAACTCGGTAATTAGTTTACTACTATTACTAAATGATTTTATAATGCAAAAAGCTTAACAATTACTCACTTTGAACCAAATCACTAAAGCCATCTTTTAAAATATTAATATTAAAAAAAAAGTCATCAGTAAACTATTAGCAGAATTTCTCCCCCAAAACAAGTATATTTCTTTATATGTCATCCTCATGAGTAATGAGGTGGACTGGATAGGACTAGCTCAAGATAAGAATGGATGGAATCTATGCATATGTCTATATCTTTCCCCTGCCCTTTATGTCTTAAGGCCTGTCCGGGCTATACACACTTGTAATTAATACTCAAAGGGTGTGAAAAGATGGTGGAGGTAAAGTTTAGAGAAAGTGTACTTATATTTGTGTGAAGGAAGAGTGATAATCCGTTTAGGAAAATACACTCATTAAATCCTCCCAGGATTCGAATGCAGACCTTGCTGTAAACAGTAAATCAGACTAGAGGAACTTGACGTTCAAGCTGCATACCCAATGATGCATATGATGAGTCCCACTACAGCATTTTTTAAACTATTTTAAATTAAACCAATATGTATTTTCAGATGACATTCTAATGGAGTGATTGTGTAAGGATGGAAAAATTATGAAAGAACAGGGATTTGAACCCTGGTCATTCAGCTCTAATAGCTAACTTCTGTGCCTATTGAACTCTCCTGGATCTCCTTGTCAGTTCCATAACCTAAATAAACCTCTAAGCTTACTGGTGTAGATAAATACATTAAATACCAACATTTGTTACAAGTAGACCCTAATTATTCAGTAAATATTAATATAGGTAACTGGTGACATGGCGGTCTAGGGGTAAGGTAGACAAGGTTCAATCCTCGGTCTGGTACAGATTTATCTAATGACAAAACCCTTCCTTCACCTCTGACAAGACGTCTATTAATCACAACTTGTGAATGTGTGAAATACCAGGCCTCCACCGTGGTTCAGATCCCATGTTAAACTGTAGGTCCTCCACTTCATCTCACAATCACCCTACCATTACACAGTAGCGTGTGTACAACCTGAACGGGTAGTAAGACGCGGTGCTAATGATAATGATGATGAGGATCATGATGAGTAGGAGGATGATGATGAGGAAAATGAGGATGAGGAAGATGATGATGATGATGATGATTAATAAAAAAGGTATTTCATTAGTGTAATTTGCAATTTTGATTGTATTTGCATTATACTAACTACCAATGTATAGTTGTTATTTTTCATTATATGAAGTAAGTAATATTTTAGTAATGAAAAAATTAAAATATTTGTATAGTTATTGATCCATTAAAATGTTGTTTTAGAATAATACAACATTAGCCTACTAAATTATGTTTTAATGTAAAAATTTATGCAAACTAATAAAATTGTATTTACAATGTCGTACCTCGGATCCTGCCTCACGTGGTAGCCATATGAAATAGTCCACTACGAACCTTGGCCTTTTGTTGTGGAAATATAGTTTACGTCTCGTATCCTAGCACTTTGTATCGGAGACCGAATGTTATGTCCCTTGACTAGTAGTACTCGTGGCGGCGTTGGTTGCAGCGTGTCTTTCTTCCCATTTTTATCATTATCATACTTAAGATTGAGTTTGTAATTTATATGAGTAATGATTCTTGTCGGAAATAAGTTTACTAGTGATTTATTCAATAATTTTAGACTTGCTATGTTGTTAGAAAAATGATCATGATTATTCTGCCAAATGTCGCACTTTTGTAAAGATATATTAATCAACACATCTACACCTACTTGAATTATGTATATATTTTATATACAAACGCAGGGTTACATTGAATAATTTCAATAATCAATCTTCATGTTCTTTTATGAACATGTTGCGCATTTAACACTCGCACATCCAAAAACACGTCCTATCAGACCGAAGGCTTGTGTCAGAGAGCGGTCCAAAGCGGATACAAATCCCAGTACCTCAGTCCAATAGAACATTGGAACAAGGCTCTAGGAGATTCCAGAACTGGAAGCTGCCTCTAAAACACTCCCATGTATCAATCAACTCTACCCGACTGCGTCAACACACTGAAGTTAGTTACAAGGGCTAATGCCTTCTAACTTCAGGGTGTTAACTTAACAACAGAAAACAACTAGTACCTTCTTAGCTAGAATCTGGTGACTACTGTAAATGAATAATATAGAATAAGACGTATTTTAGGCATGGAATAATAGAATATAAAATTCAAATAAAAGCAACATATGTTTAATATATAAAATTAAGAGGATAATATTGTCAATGCTTTCAAATATTCTTTAGGGTCAAATCAAGGTCATTACAACTATTAAATAGTAAAATAAAATTTTATCAATTAATATTATTATTGATTTAATTATTAATTTTGTAATTTATTAATGCATATTGACACAAGGTGTCTACCATCAGGAAAAACGGGAATTTTAAGTGATAAGGAAAAAACAGGAATAAGTAGGGAATTTGATAGATTACAGTAAAAATCCGGGAAAATGTTGTTTTACTCAAAATATGGAATATTATAGTAATCACTAAATTAGCAAATTATAATGTGATTCAAACTGTCGTTTTTTGTTTGTAGTTGTGTAATATATTTTATAATTCCTAGTAAACAATGTTATTACAAATTAAAAATAACATGTTTATTTAGATTTTGAAAACTTTTTATATTATTCAGAAAAACGATGTGGGGGGGGAGGGCTTGGCATACTTTTTAGTCAGGAATTTTAGGAAATGATCAGGGGAAATCAGGGAAAAAGTCGGGAATTTCATTGGTCAAGTTGAGTAGATACCATGTCACAGTTCTGGCATGGTATAAATTTGTGAAGACTTTTGGCTATCACTTCATTATATATTTATTCTTAGCATCGCATCTTAATATTATCATTTTTTCTATTCTGTACTTGTCTGATCTATACCCATTTAAATGCACTGTTAGGGTATAGGAAATAGTAAGGTAAAATTTAGAGACATTGTAACCACATTTGCATGGAGAGTGGGAAACATAAAAAAAAACACTTTTTGTAGACACACACCTGGGCAGGATTTTATGCCTGACCTCCCCATCACTGGCAAACCAGACCATACCCCAATTTGATTATGAATGAACATATCTAAGAGCTAAAAAACTTCCAATCCTTGTATGCTTTGGCCAGGATGAATTTCATTGAAAGACCAAACCAGATGACAAATGCATTGCTTTCTATTTGTGACAATCTTAGGTACTCTCTCCTAATAGCTCTCGGTTCTTCTGATACCGTAAATAAGGGGCTGGCGTTGATGCGACTCTTCACTTTCAACAACCTTTGACCTCCTCTGACCGGGCCCTTAAGAGAACCATAGTAGATATTACAGGGGTGTTAAACTAAAGAACCTTAAAGGGATGTCATTTCTAAAGAACACTAAAGGGGCTTCAAACAGAGAAGTTTTAAGTAGTTCAAACGTAGATAACATTTTAAGGGGTAAAAAACCTAGAGAACATTTAAAAACCCAAACAACATTGAAAGGGAATCAAACCTAGAGAATATTTAAGGGGTTTCAAACCTCAATAATATTTAAGACCATTGTATAACATGAATGGGTAGTAAGACAATATGCTAAAACAAATATATATTATATATATATATACACACATATACATACATATTATATATACCTATACATATATATTATATACATTTATATATACGTGTTTGTATGGGGTTTAATGCCTAGAGCACATTTAAGAAGGGCAACAAAATTATGTTTTAGATTTTTTGCACTTTTGCACTAGTCAAGTATCAAACATAACTTTTAAAAACCGAATAAAAATAATTTTCATAAAAAATTATTAAAATTAACGGTATAATTCAATATTTGTTCAAAACTTTTCTATTTGATTTGATAAAATATGCTATTTTCACACTCCTATTTGTATTATTATGTTATCATAGTATTTTATTATTTATACTGCAGTAAGTAATGTCTAAGCTTTTGCAAGTTAGTCATACCATATTCTAAAATTATTATAACCGTCATTTTTATAACTTCCCGATCCCGATATTTTGACCCTTCCCACTGTAAACATTTCATTCTGTCCATCCCTACATAAATATTGAGTTATTTTCAACTGTGTGAATAAGGCTGGGTCTCAAAGTGAACTCTTTTGGTTAAGTAAACTTATGTGCAATCCCTTAAATCCACCTTTCCTATTCTGTTCTCTTTGGTTGCATTGTTTCACCATTGAGCAACTAATATACTTTGTTTCAGATGATGGAATGTGGGCAGTGCAAGAGCTGGGTTCATGCCAAGTGTGAAGGACTTTCAGATGAGAAGTATCAAGTTCTCAGCTATCTACCAGAGTCTGTAGAGTTTGTTTGTAGGTGGGTCACTTGATTGAAATATTATTTGTGTATGACTGAATCCAAATATTTTCAATTTCAAATTGAAGCAAAATATTTCAAATAAAATCCAAATAAATTATTTTGTCATTTTTTTTAAGCTCCTCATTTTATAACTGTGTGTCTTTACGCCTATATACTAATTACACTAATGGTTTAGAGATTAGGAAGTTTTAATTTAGAGGAAGTGCACCCACAATTGTGTGGAGTGGGAGTGGAAAAAAACATTTAGGAACAACTGCCTCAGTACACCCAACTGTGATTGAACCTCGACCTCCCAGTCTTTACAATCTAGTCTAACACGAGAGTAGCACGTTAAATGTGACCTGGTGGTCTAGGGGTAAGGCGTCAGACTTCTGTGCTGAGGGTCCGGGGTTCAATCCTCGGTCCCGGCACAGATTTATCTGACTGCCAAACCCTTCCTTCACCTCTGACAAGATGTGTATTAATCACAACTTGTGAATGTGAGGAATGCCAGGCCTCCACCGTGGTTCGGATTCTACGTTAAACTGTAGGTCCTCCATTTCATCTCACAATCACCCCACCATCACACATTAGCGTAAGTGCGTACAACCCGAACGGGTAGTAAGACGCGGTGCTAATAATAATAATAATAATAATAATAATAATAATAATAACAATAACAATAATCATCATAATCATCATACTCATCATACTCATCATACTCATCATACTCATCATAATAATCATAATAATAATCATAATAATCATCATCATCATAATAATCATCATCATAATAATCATCATCATCATAATCATCATAATAATCATCATAATAATCATAATCATAATCAACAACAACAACAACAACACGTTTGGCCATGGGGCCATCGAAGCGCTTAAAATGTTTTAAATCGAGCTTTATTCGAATATGTTATGATGAAGTGTTAGCTATTTCTAATAGAAAACCAGCTTCAATTATTTATATATATATTTAATTGAGTCTAATAGAAAATAGATCAATAAACCATGTCCAAATAATGATTAAATTTTAAATATTATACAATTGACAAAAAGTCAAATAATGGACCCAAGCCAATGTCTTTAAAAAGCCAAATTATTTAAATGTTGGACTTTATAAAGATTTGAATTTTGAATTCAATTCTTTTGAATCTGAAAATTGGATCTATTTGAATTTTAAATTTTAAATCCGATAAAAATATTTTAAATATTAAGATTTGGAATTCCAAATTGAATGTGAATCCTAATATGACTCAGATTTTGCACTTTCTATGACTACCAACTTATTAAATATTTATTTAACCTAGCATAAATTTAAAATAGAAGCATCTAGTTAACATTTATTACTGTTTGAAATTAACAAAAGTATTTAGGAATGGACTACATATTTCTTACTATTATTATTCACCATTGTAATTGACTTGATTGATATGTTTTAGGTTATGTTGTACATTACCGCCAGCACCTTGGTGGTTTGCTGTGGAGGAAGAACTCAAAGCAGGCTTTCTAGGTGTGTTGAAGGCCATTAGTAAGAACCGCAAAGCATGTGCTTTGTTAAAATGGAGCCCAAAGAAAAAATGTATGTGTAAATCACCCATCTTCACTAAGACGATAGATTCGCAAGAAAGGTCTGAACATTCAGACTCATCCTTAGAAGACTTGAATTCTGTAAATCTTGGTAATCAAGAAGTCATTTCTGCAAAAGGTTTAAAAAAGTCACTGTTTGTAGAATCGGAAGAAATTAAAAATTCATGTAATTTAACACCCCAAATAAAGGTGGGACAAGAAGAACAAAGTTATGACAGTAAACTTGTTGACAACTCTACTATTGTTTCAGAAGAGAAATCTAGTTCCACAAAATGCTTTGATGACTTAATAAATAAAGGCATAAAAAATTCAATTTCTAGTGATTCACATAATAATACAAATAAGGAATCTAAAAATATAACCGATGGCAATTTACTAGGTGATTCTCTTAGCTATACTGAAAGTAATATTTCAAGTGAAACTGTCTTGAAAGATGACAAAAACTTTGACTATCCAGGCACACATGGCAGTTTGATTGTCAAATTTAAAAAGATGTATCCAGAGGAAATTTATGTTACTAGGTCGAATGCTAAGATAGACCATCAATCTTCATCTGCTAACAATAAATTACCCCTTTCAGATCACCCCCATTCATTTGAAGTAGAAGGAATAGATCCAGGTATTATTTTCTCCAAAGATTCATCGAGTGATATAACTGAAACTGATGGCTCGGTAAAAAATCAAAGGCAACAATTCCTTCTAAAAGATTATGCAGCTTGTGTAAAAAATGTTTACACAAAACCAGTTATAAGTTCACCTATATCAATTCAAGTTGAAGACCAGCTCTCGGGATTGTCGCCAGACTCTACTTTTAGCGATGTTTATTTGAAATCTCCTAACAAAACACTTATGGTTTCTATGGCAACACCCCCAAGTGATTCTGGAATCGGCAGCACTGATGATGAGCTCAAACTTAGCACAGAAGAAGAAACTGAAGAAGTCAAAGATGGTTTGGCAGAAATAGATTTCATATCTAATGTCGAGTGTGCGCTACCAACAAAACTTACCCCTACCAAACAACTTGAGCCTGTAGTTGTACCTGATAAATCTCCTTTGGGTTTGGATGCCAGTAAAACTGAAGGGTTTGCTGCCTCCAGAGATTGTTACTGTGCAGAGGCATCATCTGGTAAACTAACACCAACTTTATTGAGGATCAGGAAAAAAATAAGTTCAAATGAATACTCATCCCTTCTACAATTTCATCAAGAGATGGAACACATAATTAATGTTACACATCACTTAGATCTGGTTAAAACTTACCATAATGCATTGATTGAAGTCTTCCCTTGGTTTGACCCAAAGTTAGCCAAGGTATCGAGTAAAAATACTGGTAAATCCATCTTGATTGCTTCACCATCTAAATCAGGAGAACATCCTAGTGATAAACCCCTATTAGAGGATAGTCAAGAGAATCTGTGTAGAGAAGTTAGTAAATTTAATCCCCCCAAGGGAGATTTAAAGTATTACTACTCTGATCATATTGTGGAAGATATGCGGACATGCATGTTTTGTAAGGGACTTGGGGATGGATTACCCACAAGAGAGGGGCGTTTATTGTACTGTGGCCAAAATGGGTGGACACATGCTAACTGTGCCCTATGGTCGGCTGAAGTATTTGAAGAAATAGATGGGTCACTTCAAAATGTCCATTCTGCAATTTCACGCGGCCGTATGATTCGGTGCCGCTTGTGTGGCAAAAAAGGTGCGAGTGTTGGCTGTTGCACGCGTAACTGTGCTGAAACCTATCATTTTTATTGTGCTCTCAAGAACAAGTGTGCTTTAATGGACGATAAAACGGTATTTTGTCCATCACATCGAAAAGATGCATCTGGGAAAAGGTTAACAGAAGGTTCAGACTTTGATCTTGCACGACCGATATATGTTGAACTTGATCGAAAAAAGAAGAAATATGTTGAACCAAATATAGTTAGATTCATGATAGGGTCACTAATTGTAGAAAATTTAGGAGAATTTGTTGCAAGAGTTTCTGATAATAGTGAAGCCATCATTCCAATGGAATTCTGTTGCACTCGTCTTTATTGGTCATCTCTAGAGCCATGGAGGATAGTAAGATATAACATGAAAATAACTATGCGTACCTGTAAGCCACAGGAGAGTCAAGATTTGGGTAAAAACATCACAGTGGATCACACCAAAGAAAAAAATGTTGTGGATCAAGTTCTAAGGGAAATATCACAATGGCATCATGATTTAAATAATTCAAAAGATCAATCAGATGATGTTAAAGTAAACTGTGATCTATTCATAAGCCCATCAAAGAAAAATAATTCCTGCCAAACTGATACATTGAATGTTAAGGCAAAAAGAAACTTTAAGTTCACGGAGGAAAGGAAGGTGGCCCGCGAAGTGTTAGACCATATTCTGGATAGTGTTTGCAGAGAAGTGGATGACAGTCTGACTGACCCACAAAACTCTGCTGACCTTCTTCCTCCTGAATTGAAGGATGCAATTTTTGAGGATCTACCACACGATCTTCTTGACGGGATTTCCATGCAAGACATTTTTCCAAAACTAATGAATGTTGAGGAAGTTTCAACAGCGGAAACTTGCTTTGCGACGGAATCTCTGAAAGAAGGTAAAGAGCTCGGTGAGGAAGCTTTGTTAAGCTCAGACATTGAAGCAATATCTGTGATTTCAAATAATCAGGATATTAGTTTAAAAAATATAAGATCAGAAGCTGCAATAGAACTTGCCTCACAAACAGATCTTTGGTTTGAGAGTAATGATTGTAAAGATGAAACCTCTTTACTAGAAGATGAATGTTTCATTACTAACATACCCAAAGAATATTTACACATAGGTACTACAAAGGATATCAAAAGGAGTAAATCTGATGGAATACCTCAACAAATACGTAGGAAACTTAGTTGTGGTTCTCTTAGTCAGCATAGATCTTGCAGTCTTACGTGGAGCTGTAAACTTGATGGACCACACAAACGCCGAAAAGGCTCTCGGCTTGCTGGTAGGGGTAGTGAGGATGATTCGAGCAGACTTATTACCACCGCTGAGGGTGCGGGAGACAAAGCTCACAGGTTACAGGAGCTTAGGATGCCAAGTATTGCTTCCACTGTGGCAGAAGGAGTTCGCGAGTTAAAGTATTGTTTCGAAGATGATGCAACATCTAGTGAAGGTGCTGCAGGTGTCAGAAGAAGACCGACCCTTCCAAAAGAAGAGGGTAAAGAAAATAAATGTATGTCTTGGAATGATAGGCTATTGCAGAAACTACCACAGCTAGATGGTGCTATAGACTCTTCCAGCAGCAGCGAAGAGGGTTCACCACCTAGAGACAATTATGTAAGCGAGTTCACACCTCATAGAACTTTACTGTATGCACCAAGTGTCATTGAAGCCAATGAAGAGGAGCCTGTAAGATGTGATCGTTGCCACAGAACATACAGGACTAGGACTAGCTTCGAGCGGCATTTACCTACTTGCAGCAGTGATTTTATTCTTTCCACAAGTGAAAGCGACTCAGAAAATGCTCGGTCTAGTGAAGAAGAAGGAGTCAAATATCAACCAACCACTATTAGTTCAAGTAAAAGTGTTTTTTCACCACAAAAAAATGTAATTTCTTCTGGGCAGTCTTGCATTATTGAAGAAAGTCCAACTCAGCTGCTAAACCAACCATCAGAGTGCTTGAACAATGTCAAACCAGTTTTTGATTCAAATATTATACCCACAACCAAATCTCAAACAAAACAAAAGCCAATACCTAAACCTATATTAATAAACGGTAGACAAAGAGGCAGGGCTGTAAATAAACAAAAACTTTCTGCAATTCGCCAACAAAATCATTCTAGCATGATGAATCATTCTTTATCACCTCATTCTCAACAAGTTCATCCAATTATTCATTGCCAGCCCCAGTCTAACCCTCAGCAGCAGAGTCCGACAGTTATAATGCAACAAATGGCATCTCCAAACATGATGGCTGCATATATTGATGCTTTTCAACAACAAACTGGGCAAAGTTTGCAGTACATTGCCACTGTAGATGCTCACAATAATGGTTACAATAAGGCACAGTTCATTACAGCTGCACCAAACACCCTTCTTTCTGGCACTTACCAATTGCCAGAGGGTTTTGTAGGATTACAAAATGGCGGTATCTCTGTTATCCCAAGCATGCAGCTAGCGGCAACACCCTCTACTGTTTTAGGGACTCTCATTCAGCCTCAGCCGACATTGCAATGTGGTGTAGTATCTGCAGATCAAATGGTGCTTGGTTCAACTGGAGGGATGTTTCTGACAGCCCAGCCAATGTATTATGGTCTAGAGACTATTGTTAGTAACACTGTAATGCAGTCAAGTCAGTTTGTTTCTGCCTCTGTACCAGGTGTTATGGCAGCGAGCAGTAGTTTCTCAACCACAACACAAGTGTTTCAAGCTAGTAAGCTTGAGCCTATAATCGATGTACCATCTGGTTTTGTTATAGTGAATCCTCATGCTCCACTTGCGGACACCACTTTAGGAAGCAGTGACATAATAACATGCACTCCATCCACTGTTTCAATGAATGTTTCACCATCGGTGACTGTACCGCAACCACCATCACTCCCTCCACCCCCAGCTCTACCCCCACCTCCACCTCCCCAAGTACATATTCCTATCTCTCAACCACCACCACCTCTTCCCACTCCTAGACCCTCTGTTCCCCTGATTCAGCCCAATGTTCAGACAAGTCAAGCTCCTTGGAGGTACAACTATAATAGTCCTCAAAATGTCTACATGGCTTCACCTAAAGATAATGATAATTACACATCAAGTGCTTCTCAACATTTAAGAGCAACTTTTCCCGTTGAAAAGTGCTCTTGCAGAAAATCGGAAACTTTGAATTTCAAACCACCTGTTACTTTACCAATATATGTTTCTTCCCCGCATACTGCTTCCACAACTCGCACACAAAGTTCAATTACTGAACAAAAGTCTGTCAGTTCAGCGTCTGTTCAAACTTCTGCTCCTGTTACTCTTGCGAGGCAACCTGTAACTCCTATTCAACGGCAAACCAGACTTATTCCAGAACTGTCTCCTCAATCTAAGAAAATTCCTGAAAAAACAAATAAAGTTAATGGTACTTTTAATAACTCAAACAATATGATGGTTCTTTCCCAAGCAAAAAACAATACAAACAAATCAAACCCTTTAAGGTTTGTTTTACATAAACAGACACAAGATGGTGTGTATAAAGTAGATAATTTGAATCCTTGTAAACTTGAAAATAATAAAGTTATCCCCACAACTAGTAGCAATAATATTAACAATATTAATATAAATGGTAATAAAACTATCATTAATACAGGCATGCAAGGATTCTCCATCAAATCTTTGAAAATGAAACCTCTTGTATGTGTAAGTCACGAAATATCCAAAAAAGAAGTGACTACTATTCCTGTGCCCAAAACTCAAGACAGTGCTAACAATGAAAGCAAAGAGAGTCCCCCAAACAGATCAAATGGCATAACACCTCACCAAAACGTAAAAATCATTGTTCCGTTGAAAGATAAAAAACTCCCCAATGATTACTTACCTAATGTCACATATGAAATCCATTCACAAGATGGCTTTGTTTGTAAATCGTCATCAATCACGGAGGTCTGGCAAAAGGTATTTGAGGCCGTTCAAGAGGCCCGAAAAGCTCACAAGATGCCACCACTTCCGAGAAATCCTTTCGACGGAACAGTGAATGGTCTTCAAATGCTAGGACTGAAGCACAATGGGCTAAGATATCTTGTAGAACAACTCCCAGGGGCTGCTCGTTGTTTTAAGTACAAGCCCCGATTCCATAAGCAGCCACCAATCGGAGTAGATAAAGAATCTCGACCCTGTGAGAATCTGTCTGGCTGCGCTAGAGCGGAGCGCTTCAAGACGAGGTCACCATATGACATGTTTGGTTGGCTTGCCTCCAGGCATAGAAAACCTCCAAAGCTGTTGACACCAACAGACAATGATTCTGCTATCAGTAACAGGTTTGTGAATATTTTTTAAACTAATACATTAAGTCCACTTGTAACAAAGTTTTTTTAGCGACACTTCTTTGTAACTGTTCAGATATACGCAAGTTTACTAATTATGCTAATGAAGGTTGAATTTAGAGGAAGTGTACCCACATTTGCTTGGAGGGAGAAAGGAAAACCATTTATGAAAAAACCTTCAATACACCTGACCGGGATTCGAACCCGGATCTCCTTGTCATCAGCAGTCTAGTCTTTTGCAACAGTGATGCCTTAAATCATGAGGCCATCGAATTAGGTGAAAGTTTTTGCTTATTAAAAATAGTTGCAACAAAATAACTTAAAGAGTAAATTAGGCTTTTTCATTGAAACAAATAATCAGTGTGTCAAAACTTTGTCAGGAAATGTTCAAAATGAAATTTGGTTCAATATTTGATTACTGTATTTGCAATAACTGCAAAACTATCAAATACCAAACAAACATGTTTTTCTTTAAAAAGTTTTAACTTTTGGACATTCCATCATGTGTAACTTAGGCCTAAACGCTCTCTCAATTCAAAGAATGTTTGTATCAATTTTCCCTCTAATAAGATGGAAGATATTTATTTAATTGTGTGGCATAAATTTCTTGAAATTAGCATTCATTTTGGTGGCATTAACTTCTCATAAGCCATACAATTTGATGGAATATTTTGGTAAATATTGATATATCACAATTGAATGAAAGTGTAAAACTTTGTTTTGATTCACCTTCAAAATAAAATAATTTAATTGTTTACATATTCACTCAAAATCAAGACATCTATTTTTATAATGCCTTTTAATATACTTTTGCCACAAATATGTGATTAAGTAAAATAGAAAAATTTACAAGTATTGAAGTAAATAAGTATTGTTAAATAAAACTACAAATTTTTCAGCTTCTTTTTCAAACACCTAGCTGCCTATTTTTAGTTTATTCTAGAACAAGAAACTAGAGCTGGGTTAAGTCCCCTATTTTACTGATCCGAATCTTGGAATAATTATGAACATAAGAGAAAATATAAATAATTTAATGTTAACATTCTTTATTCTAATACATTCATTGTAACATATATTCAGTTAAGTGTTAAATTACTGGTCTGAGGCCTAGTTGTTAAGTTCATCCTATAATTATAATAGGTTTTGAACCACAAATATACAGTATTAAAGCTCTAAAAATAATTTCACTTGAAAAAATATTTTCTTTTAAGGATTTGAATTCCAAACGCAAAATTTACACATCCTTGAATCCCAAATATCCTTACCTATTCAAGTGCCCATCCCTACACGAAACCATATTGTGACAAAACTACTCTTTATGCATCATGCAGAATCATACCATTGACTCTGCAAAATTTGTTTGGATATTTTAAGATTTTAAATAACTTTTCATGGCTGATCTGTATTATATTTCAGGCGTGCAACTAGCACTAATCTTCCCATGGCCATGCGATTCAGATATCTGAAAGAAACTTCGAAAGAAGCTGTAGGAGTTTATCGTTCCCACATCCATGGGCGAGGTTTGTTCTGTTTGCGGAACATTGAACTCGGCGAGATGGTAATAGAGTATGCTGGGGAAGTTATCCGCTCAACGTTGACAGACAAGCGAGAGAAATATTACGAGTCCAAAGATATTGGCTGCTATATGTTTCGCATTGATGATCATTTGGTTGTCGACGCTACAATGCGCGGCAATGCAGCAAGGTTTATCAATCATTCCTGTGAGGTAGGATAACCATTTAATTGATTTTTATGTTTTACAACTATGTTTTGGGTACCATTCTCACTTTTCATCAGTGGAAGGCCTATTGATTGTTTTTAGGCCCTTAATAAAAGGTTGTTCAACAACACAATCTTGTATTTATCTCTTAGGCTACTAAGAAAAGTTGTACAACCACTAAAAGTCACTAGTAAAAATGAAAAAACATATTATTATTAGACTCAATACAAGTATGACCTTGTACTGAATATAAAATAAACCAGTTCAGTTGTGAGCATTGGCACAAAAGCCAAAGGTCATAGCCTTGATTCCTGTGTCCAGGTTTTCATTTTTCACCTAATTTAACCTATATACTTAGCTTATCATCCATACATTTTATTCAATATAGCTATTTGTCACATTTTTCCAATAAAATGTAATTTCAGTAACAGCAGGTCATTTTTAATGTGTGTCAAAATAATTTGTTTTATAAAATGAAACGAAAATTGATGATGCTATGATCCATGACGAAAATACTAAAAAAATTAAATATAAAGGTTTTGTAAGAAGGAAAAATGGATATAAGAGTTCTCAAAGGAAATATCTTTGATTATTAAAGATCTGGTCTACATATTTTAAATTTTAAATAAATTTTATAAACATTAGATTGTAGTATAATTTAAAAATAATTACAAATGTGTGGTATTTTCTAATATAACTTTCTATTAGCATGTTTAAAATTAATTTTATTATTTCAATTGAATGTTGATGTGATCCCAATATCATTGAATAACACTACTAATTCACTTTTTTTTTTCTAGCCCAATTGCTACTCTCGTGTTGTGGATATTTTGGGTATGAAACACATTTTGATATTCGCCCTACGGCGAATCCACCAAGGGGAAGAGCTCACATACGATTATAAATTTCCTTTTGAGGATGATAAGATCCCTTGCACGTGCGGATCAAGAAAATGCCGCAAATACCTTAATTAAATTTGAATGTGATCAAAAGATTCATCATTGCAAATCTTGAATGGAGAACGCCTTCAGCTCATTGTAGTTGATTTCCACCACACTTCATCACTATATTTCTTAAAAAAAAAGGATAGTATAATTTTAACTGTGAGTTTACTTTTTTCCCAAATAAGTTTAATTAAATGTAATTGTGTCTGTTTTTTGATTCAACTACCAAATGTCTTAGTGCTCACTAGAGTTATCCACAACTACTGCTAAATAATCTAAGAGCATAGATTAAGGAAAGGGAATTATAGGAAATGTACGAGGAGTTCAGTGAACTTTGTTGGGATTGACTCTTGACTCCTGAGTCAGGATCACTACCCTGACCCTGCTGATAGCTTGTCTGGTGATGTAGAAGTGATTTATGACATGTTTAAAGTGCCTGTGTAGTAAAAGTTATGTAGAACAAAATCTATGTAAAAAATAGTACTAGTAATTGAAAGAAAAAACTATTTTAAGACACGGCAGGGTAACTTTTGTCTACTTTTATGACAAAGTTAATGTGATAGAAAGCAATGCTAAGTTTAGGAAAATTTAAAATATTATATTCCC
The DNA here is from genome assembly GCA_902155825.1 of Timema genevievae. NCBI lineage: Eukaryota > Metazoa > Arthropoda > Insecta > Phasmatodea > Timematidae > Timema > Timema genevievae. The sequence goes on along the minus strand of CABFWO010001520.1, from coordinate 119,915 downwards.
AAAGAAATAAAAAATAGACAATGTCTTGTGATCTTAAGTTTCAATTTTTATTTATTAGGAAACATGATGTGGCATTTCAATGACCTGATGTACAAACATATTTTCAGTGCGATGTTGATGGTTCTAAAGTAATTTTTTATGTGCAATTAGAGTAATTAGACCGATGGCAATGTTTTCTCCTCTTAATATATGACTTTTGGGTTAATACTCAACTTTCCTTTTTTTAAATATAATTTTTGTTAGAGGATTTTAATGAAATTGAAGGTTCTGGCACCTTATTTTAAACAATGTAGATCTTACCATATGCTCTTCTTGAATTTCTTAGTGAGGACTTAAACTTTGATTACTGCTTAGCTTACAGAGAGCTTTTCTCACATATGGACTTAACATTTTGACGTGTTCAGCTAATGCTGTATCTATAGCAAGATTATGTTCAAATCAAGTCATGATTTATAAATTATCAAAGTGGACATTGCACATCATTACTTACCATATATGTTGCAATCTGTAGATTATATGTAATTTGTAGATAATGGACAGGTCTATCTTTTTGGAAGGATCTACAAATTTTTTATTTACTAGGGTACAAATTGCTTCTTGAAATAAATTGGAAGTGCCTAAGATTTCATGCTTCTAAATTAATATAATTTAGGTAATAGGTTTAAATCATGATCTATCCACTCCTAAGTTTCTTGCTTATTTAACTTTATCAGTGAATAGCGAGTCATAAAATGACTGCATTTGTTTTTAGTTACTTTTAATTGCTATATTGTACAAATGTATAATTTAAAAAAGATTGATAAGATACTTAGTGTTTTTGTGGTATTCTTTATGATATGGCAGTCTTGCACATTATTCTTTGTAAATATGAATATATTGACTATAAGAGATTCATAAAATTTAAAATAGTTCTTTTTTATTACATATAAGCTGTATAAAATGTATATTATGTAAAAAAGAAGCAATTGCCATATAATGTTAAACTAAAGAAAAATTATGAAATTATTTTTTACCACTATGTGGTAGGTAAAATAGTTAAGCACTTGTAGGTGTGTTGTAATATTTTAATACAAAATACCTGTGATCTTTTATAGTATATCTGCTCTTTTTCTTAAACTCTCACAAATCATGTAAATATGGCACGCAAACATTCAACGAAAATACGATTGTAGTGCTAACGTAAAATAAATTTATTTTTTAATATATTTTTTATTGTTCAAAACCAAAAAGTTTTTTTTATATAAATATATATAAATAATTGTTTTTTTTTAGGTTGCACACTTGGAATGTAAACCTTTCAGGAATTAAGATCAAAACAAATGACATCAATTATTGTGAAACAAGTGTGTTTCAAATGATAATCATGTGTGATCATTTAATATCTATAAACTAGTTTTGTGCTCTCTTGACCATCTTTTTATTGATATATATATATTTTTTATGTTTTTTTTTGTGTGTATATGATTAGTTTTTTTTTAGTACTGTTGATCAGACCTTAATGAAAATGATCTGATCAATAATTTCCTCTTAGCGGCTATGTATCTGTACAGCTTTGTAAAACACCTGTTTTAAACTTTGGCCATTCACATTATAATTGTCTGGTTGTATAACTTTCACATAGAATCATTCACAATAAATAAATGCAGCTTTGTAATAAAAACACAGTTTATATGTTTTAATTTTCTACTTACCTACCTCACCTCAAATTTTAAGATTGATATAAGGGAGTTGTAGACCAGAAAAATTGAAATTGGTGGGTTTTTTTTAATCCATGAACGGAACCTTCAGTTATTTTAACATTGGTCTGAAATTCAAACAATAACCAATAGGTACCCTCTTTTCTTATATAAATTTATAGCTAACTTTCTCACCTGCTTCTGTGGCCGCATGGTCTAAGGTGTCATTTTTGCAATAGACTAAGACTGCCAATGACGAGGAGGCAGAGTTTGAATCCTAGTCTGGTGCTCATTAGCATAATTAGTACATATGTGAATAACCTGAACAGGTAGTAAGATGGGGTGCTAAAAAAAACTTGTAGTTATTATACAATCATTCTCTTGTCAATTTATGCAAACAAATAATAGTAAGATTCGGATTAGAAATTTTGAATCTTAATATTGAGAGTTTTATTCCAAAATTTGAATCAATAATTCATACTTAATTGACAAATTAATATAATTGGATCAGAAACTACTTGCATGGTAGAATGAAGAGATAACTTGAGTTCCAAGTCGGAAAGGAATTGTGTGGGGGACAAATTGTTTGTGAGAGTGAATATCTTGTAATATGACAAAAAAAGATGTGTGATCTTATATTTTAAATAAAATATTTTATCCAAATTTTTTAAGCATGGGATTTGACTACGATTGGATAAAACAAAATTAGAATGAGATTTGTGTTGGATTGGACTAGAAAATTTTCTTTGGTATGAGATTTGATTCAGACTACTCTCAAATTTTCTTAGGCATGAGATTCAATTCGGATTTGATTTGATTTGGATTAAATTTGAAATTGAAAATAATGGATTCCCATGGGCCTTCTTCATACATATGATATTTCTCCAGATTGGCCCCCAATTGGGAAATCGGTTAAATGTGCTTGGATTTTGAGCTCTCTAAGGAATTAAAAAAGATTGAGATCATTATTCAAAGATAAAGATGACTCTTAATGCACACATGACCAAACCTCATGAATTTTCCTTAACTCCATATTGTATTAAATTTCCAGAAAATAATTAATAGCATAAACATTATTATCAACATGTATTGTTCTTTTATTTAGCGTTGTGTCCAAACCCTGATCTCCATGTCATTGACAGTTTAGTCTATTACGAGAGTGATGCTTTAGACCATGCAGCAACTGAAGCTAGTTCTTGCCTAGTTAATCGAAAGGTGGTTTGCATTCACAGCCAGTAAAATTTAGTGGAGCGATCAACCCTTTTGCCCCTTTTCTTTAGCACAGCGTGTTAATACCTGTTCGTGTTATATACTTAAATACTAACTACATTAATGAGTTAAGGATTAGTAAAGTATTACATATTTTTCGAGTTATTTTGAACTTTTGTGAAGTATCACCCAATTTGTGTTATTGAAGTACACGAGACACTATTTATATCTACAATTTTATCTGATCAGGTCTTGTGAAATTTTATGTACGTTAATTCGAGCCCTTCTTCTTACCATATAAGTTGACTGCCAAGGACAGCTAAAGTTTTGATCAGATCGTATCATGTATACTCAATTTAGGTAGGTAATTCCAAGGCCTTCCATTTATAAAGAGAAATTTTGTATGAAAAGTCAAAATTTTTGGAGTTATTTTTAATATTAATGAAGTGCCTAGCAATTTTATAGTATTGAAGTACACGAGACACCATATAAATCTACAATTTTATCAGAACGGTTCTTGTGAAGTTTTTTATGTACGTTAATTCGAGCTATTCCACATACCATATACGTTGACTGTCTGGGAAAACTAAAGTTTTTATCAGATCGTAACATATATATTCTATTTAGTTAGATAATTCCAAGACCTTCCATTTATAAAGAATGATTTTATATGGAAAATCGATATTCTTCGAGTTATTTAGAATTTTAATGAATTGTCTAACAATTCTGTAGTATTGAAGTACACGAAACACCATTTAAATCTACATTTTTATCTGTTAAAATCTTGTGAACTTTTTTTTGTACGTTAATTCGAGCCCTACCGCTTACCATATACGTTGAACACAGAAGGGCCAGGTACAGCTATATTCTTTATCCGATCGTAAAATGGAAACTCTCTTTAGGTAGGTAATTCCAAGGCCTTCTTTTTATAAAGAGAAATTTTGAATGAAAAATCGATATTTTTCGAGTTATTTTGAATTTTATTGAAGTGTCTAGCAATTTTGTAATATTGAAGTACACAAGATACCATTAAATTATACAATTTTATCTGATCGAGTCTTGTGAACTTTTTTATGTACGTTAATTTGTGTCCTTCCTCTTACCATATATGTTGACTACAGAAGAGCCCGGTACGGCTAAAGTTTCTATCCGAGCTTAGAATGTAAATTCTATTTAGGTAGGTAATTTAAAAGCCTTCCTTTTATAAAGTAAAATTTTGTATGAAAAATCGATATTTTTCGAATTATTTGGAATTTTTGTGAAGTGTCTAGCGTTTTTGTAGTATTGAACTACAATTTACATTTCTAAATTTTTCTGAATGGTTTATGTGAATTTTTATATGTACGTTAATTCCAGCCCTTCCTCTTACCATATATGTTGACTACAGAAGAGCCAGGTACAGCTAAAAATTCATCCAATTGTAACCTGTAAATTCTCTTTAGGTAGGTAATTCCAAGACCTTCCTTTTATGAAATGAAATTTTGTATGAAAAATCGATATTTCTCGAGTTATTTTGAATTTTTTGAAGTGTCTTATCAATATTGTGGTATTGAAGGTAATGAAACAACATTTAAATCTACAATTTTATCTGATAAAATTTGGTGTACTTTTTTATGTACGTATAATCGAGTCCTTCCTCTTACTATATAAATTTAATGCCAGGGACAGCTAAAGTTTTTATCAGATTGTGACATGTATACTATTTTTAGGTAGGTAATTCCAAGGCCTTCCATTTATAATAAGGAATTAATAATGATAAATCGATATTTTTTTAGTTATTTTGAATTTTAATGAAGTGTGTAGCAGTTTTGTAGTATTGAAGTACACGAGACACCATTTAAATCTACAATTTTTTCTGAATGTGTCTTGTGAAATTTTTTGTGTATACTAATTTGAGCCCTTCCTCTTACCATATACGCTGACTGCCAGGGACAGCTAAAGTATCTTTCAGATCTTAACATGTATACTCTATTTAGGTAGATAATTCCAAGACCTTCCATTTATAAAGAGAAATTTTGTATGAAAAATCCGTATTTTTCTAGTTATTTTAAATTTTGTGAATTGTCTAGCAATTTTTTACCATTGAAGTTCACGAGACACCATTTAAATCTACAATTTTATCTGATCGGGTCTTGTGAACTTTTTTATGTACGCTAATTCGATCTCTTCCTCTTACCATAAACGTTTAATACAGAAGAGCCAGGTACAGTTAGAGTTTTATCCGATCGGAACATGTAAATTCTTTTTAGATAGGTAATTCCAGCGCCTTCCTTTAATAAAGAGAAATTCTGTAAGAAAAATCTGAATTTGTGTTAAGGTAGTGAAAAACTATTTTTGAAAAACCACCCTTAGTACACCGAACCGAGATTCGAACCTTGACTTCCCCGCCATTGGCAGTTTAGTTTATTGTGAGAGAAGCATGTTAGAACATGTGGCCACCGAAGCGTGTTTTTGCCGAAATTACCGATGCTGATCATTTCCTCCCCCAATATTACATAGGTAGTATACTAAACAACAAACATACATTTTTAATATACACAACCTTTTGTTCACTAAATAATTAACAACAATGTTGTTATATATACAAAATAATTGTAATAAAAAACGTAATTGCTAACTTAAATTATTAATAATGTATAATAATTGTTTCAAAACTATCACAAAATTATTCAATGGCTAAAGATTCTCTTTATTTGTTTTCATTTCTGTCATGAAGAGTACCTAACAATTATTATATAAAGATATTATTATAATTTTCTCAGTTGTAATCTTAGTAATGTATACACCCTGACATCCATAGGTAGGATTGGGATGTGAAAATCTTGACATAATAAAACACAGAAAGCTGCAATGATTGTGATTTTTTTTTATTGTAGTCTCACCTAGTACAATCCATTCAGTGACTCATTTTATTTAGCTTGTTCAATGTTGTATTCTAGATATTTTCTCAAACTCCTGTTGGGATTTTGATGTACAATTGTTGTAGGTAGCGTCATTAAAAAATATTAATCGCAAAGCAACAGTACAAAGGACCCTGTTATTTGCTACCCGGCTCAAAACTGATTATTATCACTACTTGACTTCTAGCCTACACATTTCAGAAGATCAGCGTAAATAATTGAGTTCAAAATGCCGGCTATCGGCTTAACCAATTGTGCCATAATCAGCCGATGATCGGTCTAATAATTGGCATCAGCCCAGCCCTAATATTTAGGTACTTAGGAAAATACTTTTTTTTTTACAGATAATTCATTTAAACACTTTTAATATATTTAGTCCGACACCTTAGCTCAGTTGGTAGCTAAAAGTCCCGGATTTGACTCCTGGCATGGCCGAAAAATTTATCACAGTTGAAATGTGGGTCTCCCCTTTCACAGTGCCGAATTAACGGTTGGGGGCTGGATGTTGTGTCTCTTCTGGATTTTAGTTAGTTTATAAGTCGCGTGCTGATATAATCAGTCGGTTCAGAAAGTGCACGTGAAATACCTCAAATAAATTAAATAATGAATATAGTATAGGAGGGATCGGCAACGCTGGTGCCATGGCGCCCCCTTGACGGATTTTAGGCAATCTTAGGCACCCGCCTTATATTTTGTAATTTTCTACATTTTTTTTTCTAAATATTTTTGTTTTGTTTGAACCTGGCAGATAAAAACTTTTATCTGTTGTTGAGAAAGTGCCCCTTGAAACTCCACTCCTACTGTGCATCAACTTACACATGTGAATCGGTGTTCTCAACCATGAAGCAGCTTAAGTAAAAATATAGATCAAGAATAACTGATTTTCATCTTGATAAATGCTTACGTACAGCGATCTCCAGTTATATTCCTGACTACATCAAGTTGGCTGACAATATGCAGTGCCAAGTTTCACATAAATGATTAAGGTACTTAAATAAATTTCGCAACTTGCAGAGCGTTGATGTTTATGCTAATTTCAATTGTTTATTATTCCATTAACATCTTCATAAATAAGTTTTTAATAATAAACCCTCTTTGTAACACGACTCAAAATTTGAGGCCCAAATATTTAAATCTAAAGAATGATTATCATATTATAGTTTGTGTTTTGTTTATTACATTTCAAATATGTATATTCTCAACTTGTCATTAATGATTACATAAATACAAGGTGAAAATTCAAATATAAAAATCGACATTTTTCTTGGGCCTCCCGGAGTAAAACACACTTTGGAAAATAGCTCTTAATGCTTAAAAGGTTGCCGACCCCTGTAGTTTAGTATTATGACGGTGTGTATATTACACGACTACAATTTAATGACAGAGACATGTTCGCAAATGTAGGCGATTTGGCGTCAGGGTGCAATTATGGTCATGCCCAGAGTCACTTCTGAAAGCCTCGGTGAGGTCGAAATCTGGTGAAGGGATATATTATTCTCTCACTACTTTATTTGCTATATGAGACATTGCTTTCTTTTAAAATGGTAAATCTTTGAAAGTAAAGATTTATCCACAGGATGATTCCTTTCGCCTCCGCTTTGGCTTGAAGCATATATTTAAATAACATACAACTTTTTAAATAATGCGAGATTTCTACACGTCTGTAATTCGTTTCAGCTCTCCAGTAGGTGAATCATAGCTTTTAACTAATTGAATTATAATGGACAAACAAAATATGATTGAGAGGTGATATTAATGGCTCTCCATTGAAACCTCTCGCAATAATATGCCGCTTTTAAAAGCATGAATATCAGTTAATTAATATCCAAATGGCCAGTTTAATGGTTAAACTGAGTACGCCTCATGTGTCTGTAACGCTACATTAAATACATGACACCTACCTAGATCAGTAACTATGAAACTGGCTCTTTTAGTACGCCTCAAGTGCGGCGCTATACTAAATACAAGACAACCCCATGGTGTGAGCCTGCAAGCAAGGGCGCCCGCAGGATTTTTCTCCTGGGGGAGGGGGAGGGGGACGGCAGACCGATGGGTCTGGGGTATTTGGAATTTGGAATTTATTAAATTGAAGCCTCAAAATACGCTTTTTAAGGCAATTCTTGTCTCCTGAAAATAAAATACAATATAAGAATTTTTTTTTCAACTTTATCCAAATCCGTGGGTGGACACTTGACCCTTACGATTTGAATGGCGAGTTCTGTTGGAATTGCTCGCGCATTCGCCAAACTATCAACCCTAAAGTATATAATATAACTCTCTGTTTGTCTGGGGGCACTGTTTGACCGCTAGTTAAGAACACTATTGGGCGGGACTACCCTACGTCTAATATTTATACAATCTCAGAATCTCAGGGGGACAATCCCCCCCCCTCGATCTCCCGTGCGGTTGTAAGCGAACTATACCGATCGAGCGGCCGCCACCGTTAGCGATGATAGTGCCAACATTTGCTGATAGAGTGTGTCGTGTGGTCAGCATAACAAACCCTTCAGCCATTAATCTCAGTTTTCTAAACAGCAGCCGCTACCCATTTATTCAAGTAGCTCCTTATTTGTTCTCAATAGGCTGAGTTTGACCCCGTTATAGACCCTCTCCTTCACAGATACATTCTGGACCCACTGGGGATCGAATCTGGGACCTTTGGATCTGTAGCCAGTAGCTCTGACCACTCGACCACATAGGCTACTTAAACTCGAATGGAATGGGGCCAGTCTGGCATGTGATTCGAACCCCAATTTCCCCATCACTGGCCAACCAGACAAGACATGATTTACAACTTTTTCCTTTAAAATTAAAGTAATCTCTCTTCCAAAAATATTATACTTTAATTCCCAGAATATTTAGAGATCTATAGTTTGGCTCACCGGTGGCGTGGATGTCAGTGTTTGAATCCCAAATGGGTGTAATGGGATGTTTTTGTTAAAAGGTACTATCCCTTCACACAAATGCAGGTACATTTAATCTACATTCTACCTTACTTAATCCACCCCTTCCCTCCCAATAGAGAAGTTAATTGCGAATAGACCGGATGGGTAGTAAGATGCAAAGCAAAAAAAACCCCTCAACAATCAACATAAATGTATTCCTTTGCACCATATTTACTTTCTCTCAATACCTCGGAAAGATTGTGATCGTAAAAAAAAAAATTGGACTTGAGATTTTGATAAATGTCCTGAAACAGAAAAGGTTGTTTTAGTGATGCCGCCTATACCTCGGACAAGAGCACGGCCGTAACTAAATAAAAATAATAATATTTAGCACCGCGTCTTACCATCCGTTCGGGTTATAAGCTTAAGTACTAATTACGTTAATGGATTAGGAATTGGGAGGGTTCAATTTAGAGGAAGTGAACCCGCATTTGCGTGGAGGTAGAGTGGAAAACCACTTAGGAAAAACCACCCCCAGTTCACCCGACTCGAGATTCGAACCTCGATCTCCCCGTCCTCGGCGGTCAAGCTCAACACGACTAGCGCGTTAGCCAACTACGCCACCGAGGCGGGTCCGTAACTGAAGACGGCCATGGCAAGAGCCCAAACCATTTTTACCTATCGGGCTAAACTTGGTACCGTATCTGGGGTTTTCATGAGGCTCCCCCAAGTAGTTTTTTTGGAATTAGATATCCAACCCTAATATAAATTATTGGTAGTTTACTGAAGAGCAAAAAGAAATAGAAAAAAAAAATCAATTTTCTCGAAATCCGCTTTAACGATTTTGATTAAATTTTGTATCTAGGCATTATTTAACATTACAAAACCAAAATGTCAATTCTCATTTTCCCATTAAAATGAATTTGAGGATACTTTACATAAACGGAAATACTGAATTGGGATCACATATACACAATTGTTCGAAATACGCAATAACTTATTGTAAAGTTGTAGTACTGTACTATTATGTTTAAAATATAGTTTTATAAAAAACATATTTTCTGAGCTATAAGAAAATATTTATTTTTTATAGAAGTCTGAAATGTGAAACTGATTAGTATAATCTTTGGTAGACAATTTTTCTGCAACAATGTATTACTTCGTTTCACAAATTTTACAAGAGTTTAGTAAATTTCTCTATTTTAAGATAAAAGAGAAAGTATTTGCAGTGAACTTTATTTAACTTTATTTAATTTGATTGAAACGTATAAGGGTCATTCTCAAATTGAGAGACAATTCATGTTCCCGGCCTATTCAAATATTTCGTTATTTTTAAAACTAGCAGCAATTTTTTTGTAAGTAGTAAAAAGTGTTTTTCACTTGATAGAAAGATTAAATTTTATTAATATTAAAAACAAATATGCCCAAATAATTATTAAACGTCATTTTCGTAATTTCGCTTTCGGTCCCCAACTCTGAATATCGAAGTATGAAGAACACATAAGCTTAACTTCATCTTGTTTTTTAAATCAATTTAAAATAAAAGCAGCGAGCTTTCACAAAATAATGTTTCAAAATTTTTTAAACAAATAAAATATATTTGGTTAGTAGCTTCTAAACATTAAAAACTACTGAAATAAATATTGCCATCTGTGTCTAGTTAATATACGAGTGTCCAAACTTAGACCGTCCCTACTGTTTGACTGTAAACATATTAAAATATAAAATTATCTAGTTTCTTTCCTCGAACAAACTACAAGGTAAAACAACAACAATGACATGCAATGGGTAGAATGAAACGTGTCTTTCTGCGAGCAAATCGGTATTTTAAAGGTAGGTCAGTAATACTCGGTTGATAAAGGTTGATCCTTTGTTTGGCTCTAGCTGACATTGTCATGGCAACTCGTATTGATCCGCGACTGTTTTCATGTGACAGGATAAAAACAAACGATATTTTCTTTAATGGTAGAAGTGCGTGTAAACTTAGCCAGATGGGATGAAGCGACATTTCTCTACGCGGTGTGCTTGACTTAGGCCTTAAAACGATACAGTCATGTGACTATATTAGTTATGTTTGATTTGGAGACTGTTCTTTTTGTGTTTGAGTGTGTAACTGTGTCATTGTTATGCAATGACGTGCGTCATGTACGTGGTAAATACGTGGAGGGACATTTAAAAACTTCAGAGGTAACGTTAAGTGTTTTTAGAATTTTTTATTTAGTTAGTTAAATATACTTCAGGGTATTTGTACTATATTAATAACTTTACATGATTTCTATCCTAATGACAGTCGTCAATATATTTTTATAGTAAATATAAATTATTTTTATTTGCACCACCTTAAAATGTATTTATTTTGTCAATCTCTAGAATAATAATACTAAGAAAGATTAAGTTTTTATAATATCAATAAAAGTGCTGAACTGAAAATTTTTAAACGAACTAAATAACTAATTATACAAGGGCTAAATATATTCAAAACCTTTTAGAAGGTAAACAAAAACATTTATATAAACTATTTTTCTAAATTTAAGGACTTTTTTTCCTAAGAATAAATTACACTTTTAGTAAAATTTGAAAATAAAACTTGTATTTTATAAAGGGGACAAATTAATACATTTTTATAAATGTAACAAAAGCAATTTTATAGGCGTGTATGAAGATTCTACTTTTTTTAAAATGTAAAACACGTGCTGCTGTTTTTTCAGGATTGGGCGTTTTTGTCTCGATTCTGTTTTCTGTCCGAAGAGGGCCAGTTTAATTATACCATAGAATATGAATTGGTGAGTAGAGTTATATTATTATGGTAAACAAATTAATGTCGGATATTGTATGAAAGCATGATTGGTTCTAGTCTAGCATTATTCCAAACCAAATTAGTTTTTTTGCTGTATAAAAATGGAGATTATTGAAAGAACACTTTGTGTCAACTAAAATTTTAACTTTTAGCTTCTAAGACTAATGATTGTTTTTGGTATAAAGAATTGATAAGTAGTAAAATCATTTTTATCAAATTATATGGCTGACTATTTAGTTTTAGATGAATTAAATAGCCAAGCTATTATATTGGATAGTTACGGTTATAGCTCTATCTATATATATAATATTTTTTAAATTGAAAAATGACGCCTGCACATGAGAATCGAACCCGGGACATTTGACTTGGTACGTCAATGCTCCAACCACTGAGCTATCCAGGAATCTTTCCGTGACCAGGGTCATTATTCACTCATATTTTAAGGCAAAGTCTGTGATGGACGTGCATAGATCGTCAGCTACATATATCTTGGCTATTTAATCCATCATGATATGCACATTCGTATAGTTGTCATTGTACTATTGGTAGAATAAAGTCCTCCCGAGTCGATGGTGGTTGCGTTATCTGATAGCTCGTCATCTTAATTGATCACTTGTATGTAGCTGACGATTTCCAGATGTCCATCACAGACTCGGCCTTAAAATATGAGTGAAGAATGACCCTGGACACAAGACGATTCCTGGATAGCTCAGTGGTTAGACAATTGGCGTACTAAGCCAAAGGTCCAGGGATCGATTCCTTGTTCAGGTGTCATTATTCAATTTAAAGAATATTAAGATTTACTTTTTCGTTCATGCTGATATTCATGGATGGAGAGTGATATTTATTTACGGTAAAATAAACTATAGGCTACGTCTTAAAATTATAAAATTAAATTTGAAATTGAAGCAAATTATCGCTTTTAGATTTCTTACGTTAGGCTTGGTACTTGCTTGTCAAATTTCCTGAAATAAGTGTACCCAGTGGTGTAGTTCTAATATAATTAGTGACCTAGCAATGTTTGAATGGTTTTTTTTTTTGTTCACACTCCCACAATTATCGGAGGCGAGAACATTTGAAATTTTTTCAATTATTGTTTGCTATGTAGAACGTTAGGTTGATTAAAATAAATTAAAAATACATTAACAACGCTTCCTTCACATTAAACAATATAAACATATTCTCAATCAGGAGCGTGATTATACTGCGTTAAAACCCCCTCATGCGCTTGAAATAATAATGTTTTAATGCATTTTGCCATGCCTGATTTGATTTACTTACTATTATTTTATATTTTTGTTCTCTTGTCTGAGAAAATTAAATAATCATTGAATACATGTTTGGAATAGAATTTATAGCAGTCCGTGAGACCATTAGGGGTCGTCCATAAACCATGTAACGCTTTGAGGGGGGGGGGG